>CAUYLG010029934.1:0-21918 GCA_963573385.1 Cacajao melanocephalus
GGAGGGGAAGGGGAGGGGGATGGGAGGGGGAGGGGAAGGGGAGGGGAAGGGGAGGGGGAGGGAAGGGGAGGGGGAGGGGGAGGGGAGGGGGAGGGGAGGGGGAGGGGAGGGGATCAGTGTGTTAGTAGGTTCAATCTAAGAAACTCTGTCCCCAGGAGTCAGTATGTGCAGTGGAAAAATCACAGGCCTTAAAGTCCAACAGACCAGTGTTCAAATGATTCTGTTATTTAAGAAGAATCCAGGTGTCAGTTCCCCCCACTTTGTCTCCTGGGCCTGAACTGGAGCTGCCAGTGGATGTCCGTGGAGGTCACTCTTGGCGAGGACTTGGCCCTCGCAACCTTGGCCTGCACGCGGGTCTCCTGGGGGAGGCCCCACCCTCTTTTCTGCACGCCACACCCAGAGGATCTCGGCCCAGGAGGGGGAAGCAGAGGCCCAGATCCACCCTTGTCAAAACCAAAATGCGCAGCACCCAGTCATGGTTTGCTTTAGTCCCGTCTTCTGTGACATGGTTGCACTGGAGTCTGATTTAACAATGCATCCTACGTTGCTACCCTGGGGAGCCTGGCATTTGGGGGCGTGGGGCGCGTTTGGAATAAAATCCCTATTTGCTGGAAGGCTGCTGTGCTGATAGAGCTCGATTCTCCAAAAGACCCGGTCCTCCTGTCTTCTGAGCTTGCGGCAGGATCTCCCTTCCCAGCCCACTGTTCACACAGGGTCCGTGTGACAGTCTCTGTCCAGCTGGTGATGCCGGACACGGCGAGGGTCGATTTGGAAGGGGTGTTTACAGCGTGAGGCCCCCGAGTGCTCCTCCCGGCTGGCCGTCGCAGCACTCTCGACGGGAGCTCTGAGCGACTCTGGTCAACAGAACTCCCTGGTGACCCCAGTGGATGTGAAATCCCGTGAGGAATCACCGTGCCATTTGTGCTTTTGAGGTTTGGGGGTTGCTTGTGATCACAGCATAACCCCGTCTGCTCGAGGGACACTTAGATGCTAAAACACGGCATGCCACGTTCCCGGGGTGACGCCTGAGTGAGAACATGCCTTTCTCTCCATGAGGCTGCCAGAAAGCACTTCAGTGACGAGTTCCAATCTGTGGTTCCAGGAAAGGGCCAGGTTCAAGTCAGGGCGAAAGCTGTTCAGATCTATGCAAAATAATCCAGGCTAAACCTCCCAAGGGCTTAACCTCACAGGTGGGGAAGAACCAGCATTTCCCCTCACTGGGCTCATTTTCAATTGCACGGCTGTGCCCTCCCATGCGCCCTCTCGGACGGGGGTTCATCTCTGCAGCCCCGTGGGTGCGTGCGCCTTCTCAGATGGGAGTTCATCTCTGCACCCTGGGCACTGCCTCACATGTTACAACTCACTGAGCATTCACTATATATATATATTTTTTTCTGTCTTGTTTGTTTGTTGAGACAGGGTCTCAGTCTATCACCCTGGCTGGAGTGCAGTGGTGCGATCTCAGCTCACTGCAGCCTGGACCTCTCCAGGCTCAGGCGATCCTCCCGCCTCACCCTGCCCTGTAGCTGGAACTACAGGTGCATACCACCACGCCTGGCTAACTTTTTGTATTTGTTTTTTTTTTTTTTTTTTTGTAGAGATGAGGTTTCGCCATGTTTCAGGCTAGTCTTGAACTCCTGGACTCAAGTCATCCACTGGCCTCAGCCTCCCAAACTGCTGGAATTACCGGCCGGAGGCCATGGCATCTGGCCTCCCATATATTCTAAAAATCAAGCAAATGCTAGTTTGCCAGACTATCAGATGCATTCTCTTCCACATAAAGTACCCCAGTATTTTCCCATGTCCAATGTACTCATATTTCCAATGAAATTTACCCAAATATCAATAGTAGTTAGGCCACATCTTTTCCTGCTAGATTTTAGAATGCAGTAAAATGTATTTACGTGGATAAAATGTTTTCTCCTACAAAACCACGTTAACATCCCTTTCATTAAATATCTGACAAAAAGTGCTTGATGTTTTCTCTCGAGCGACCGGGGCTAATATCGTTGATTCTGGAGCCCAATTGTCTGGGCTTGAATCCCAGAGCCACGCGCCGCCATTGGCGTGACCTTGAGAAGCCAGTGCCTGCTAGGTGCCTCAATTTCCCCAAAAGAAAGATCACGCCAGCTTGCATTACACCTCAATGTGGCTGCTGTGTGTATTAACCAGGAGATCGCCACAGAAGGCCAGTGCCTGCAGAACCGTGGCACTGCGCGTGTGCCAGCGAGCTGCATTACTATTCCAGTAGCTATCCTTGGAATGTCGGGAAACACTTTACAACCTGCATTTTATAAACAGAAAAATACGGCATTTTAAGAAGGGACATGGGAATGGCTATTGATCAAAAACAGACCAGGATTTATCAGGCTTGCTGCATCACAAGTGTCTCCAGAGTGGTGAGTGAAAGCGGTCCCAGCTCCGTCTCAGAACAGGTGATATATCCGGTAAATGCCTGCAGGCAGCTGCCACCGGCCCAGTGCCGGATCCTGCCTGGTTCTGGTCCTCTGGATTTCCTGAGATAAACATCCTGAGGAAGAAAAGAACAGCTCAACGAAGAAAGGAGAAATGGTGTTCAGCTCGCCCAGCCTCTGCCAAGGGACAGAGAACCTCCAAGTTGGATAGGCTGTCATGCCTGATGCCAAGAAACACGTATTTGAAGAAGACAGTACTGAGCTCGGAGGCAGAACCCCGCAGGTCCCCCTACACACATGTGCACACACAGACACATGCACAGACACACAAACACATACAGTCACATGCACATACAGATATGCACACAGAGACGTGTACACATGAACACACAGACATGCACACATGAACACAGACATGCACATACATGAACGCACAGACACAGACACATGTACACAAATACATGCACACACAGGTATACATACAAACACACAGACACATGCACACATGAATACACAGATGAACACACAGACATGCACATATATGAACATACAAACAGACATGCACACACATGAACACAGAAACACACAGACATGCACACACGGACACATGAACACACAGATACATGCACACAGATACAGACACATGCACAGACACATGCATACACATGCACAGACACACAGACACATGCACACATACACAGAGACACACAGACACATGCACACACAGGGACACATGAACACAGATACATGCACAGATGCACATGCACAGACACATGCACACATGCACAGAGACACGCAGACCTGCACACACATGGACACATGAATACACAGATGCATGCAAACAGCACACAGACACACAGACATACATGCACACACAGAGACACACAAACACATGAACACACACAGACATTGAAATACATGGACACCCAAACACAGACACATGCACACACACAGACACATGTATACAGATACACAGACATGCAAATACATGGACACACACAGACACATGCATGTGCGTGCACGCTGACGCAACACAGATGTGCACATATGCAGATACACAGGTGCACACAGAGGCAAATGCATGCACACTCATGCACACACAATTGCTCACACACACACGGAGAGAGCCAGGAGCTTCCTCATCTCCGTAAGGAAGGCCAAGCACAGGGGTGCTCTTGGTAAATGCCACGCCATTTATTTACTCACCCCACAAACATTTGCTGAGCACCAACTATATGTCCGATATCTGGGAACACAGCGGTGAACCCTGCCTTTCGGGTGGAATGCCTGCCTTCTGGGTGCTTGCATTCTGTGGCTGGAAGTTCGGCCCCTGTGCCCGGTGGCTTGGCTGACGTCTCCCTTGGATTCCAGGGTCTCCTCCACAAAATGCCAGTGTGGGGCCAGATCAGAGCCTGGGCTGGGGGGTCAGCCAGGGTTTGTGGGCCTTGCCTCCTACCTGAGAGCCTGGCTCAGGGACCGGCCTTCTCCTCTCCTGGTGCTGCCTGGGGAGGTCCTGCTGCATCCCCAGCCTCCCCACCTGTCCTGGGACTCAGCTTCCCCAGTCCTCAGCCCTGGAGAGGGGAGGGGAGGCTTGGCTGAGGGAGGGGTGGCAGGAGACCACCAAAACGACCCTGCCCGGGCCCTGCCCCGGCCACCCCCTCCCCCATTCACGTGGCCGACACCGCCCTGACCCCTGGCCGGGCATTCCCTGGAGGCCCCGCTTCCCTCGGGTCAAGCTTGGGGTCGATTCGGACCCTGTGGCCGCCAGGAGCCCCGGGCGCCTGAAGGGTCCTGGGGAGGGAGGGAGGGTCCGCGCCCGCCCGCCCCGCCCCCTCCCCGCGCCCGCCTGCCCTTGGCCCAGGCTCCCTCCGCGCGCGCCCCCCTCCACACCCCCGAACCGGCTGTGCCGGGGTCCCCGGGGGCGCGGCGGGTGGGGTCGGGCGCGGGCGCGGGGGGCGGTCCCGGGGGGCGCGGGGCGGGCGGGGCGCGCATGCAGATGAGCCGAGCGCGGGGCCGCGTCACTCCGCACCGGCGCGGTGGCTGCGGGGCGGGCAGGAGCCGGCACAGCCACCCAGCGCCGCCCGCGCGCGCCTCCCTCGCCGCCCCCCGCGCCCCCCGGCCGCCCTCGCCCGCTCCCCAGGGCGGGACCCTCTGCGGGGGATGCCGGCCGCGCCCCGCGCCCCCAGCCCCGGGCAGCCGCCTGCGCGCGGGGACCCCGGGCGGCCGCGCGCGCCGCGCTGGTGCTGAAGGGACAGCTCCCGGCCCAGCCCCGCGCCCCCAGCCCCGGGCGGCTCCTGGTCCCCGAAGCCGAGGTCGGGCGGGGAGGCCGGGGATGCCCCGCGGGTGAGGCGCCCCCGCCCGCAGCCGCGTTCATGGCGGTGGCCAGGAAGATCAAAACTTTGCTGACGGTCAACATCCTGGTGTTCGTGGGCATCGTCCTGTTCTCCGTGTACTGCCGCCTGCAGGGCCGCTCCCGGGAGCTCGTGCGCATCGTGGGCGCCGCCGACCGCCGGGTGCGCAGCCGGCACGCCAAGGTGGGCGCGCTGGGGGAGCGCGAGGCCATCCTTCAGCGCCTGGACCACCTGGAGGAGGTGGTCTACAACCAGCTCAATGGTGAGCGGGGGGTGCCCGGCGTGGGGCGGGGAGGAGGCGTCCCGGGCCGGGGACAGGCCGGACTCGTGTGGGCGCCCCTCTGCGCCCCTGTGGGAGGGTATACACGGGAGAGACAGGAAAGGGAAGGGCTGTGGAGGCCCCTCCAGTGGAGACTTGAGAAAGCCCCCCAGGATGACCCCAAACTTTCTCCCCAAGAGAACTTCTGCAGGGATCTTTGGACCTGCTCTAGGGGCAGGAAGTGCCTAGGTCTGAGTGCGGGGTTAGGGGCTGGCCTGGAGCTCCAGAAGTGGGGGGCGTCAGGTTTAGGCTGTGCCTACCCCTCAACTCTCGAAGGTGGGGAAAGAGAAAGGTGGGGACGCCGCCCTTGGGAGGCTGCTGGTGCAGTATCCTTTGTCCCTGAGGCTCGAAGGCACCCAAAACGCTTCGACACCTGGCCTAGGTGACCCCCAGTCCTGGGGGTGCCTGAGGCCACGTTAGAAAGTTGTTGTGTGGGAAGAAGCGGGAGGCTGAGACCTGAGACCCGTGGGGGATGGAGCTGGGGACCCAGCGGGGCCTGGCGGGGCTCATGACTCAGGGGACCTAGGAGGTGGCACCTGGGAGCCCCAGAGTCCATGAGAGCCTCCAGCTCCTGGTGGGTCTGTTTCATCACATGAGGACGTAGGTCAGCCTGAGAGGCAGCACCAGTGTCACCACAGGTCAGGGCCAGTGGCCGCAGCTGCCCAGAGCAGGCACTTTTCTGCTGGCTGCACTTTCCCGGAGGAGCAGCTGCCCCTGGGGCTGCTCTGTGAGCGGAGCCGGAAAGCAGGAAGAAAGTTTGTGTCTCCATCACTAGCCAGCATTTCTTTCCGTTCCGAGCTGATGATTCAGGTTTCTGCATTGGCAGCCCCAGCAAACCTCCTCCAGAAAGAGTCCGTAACAGGCTGGAGTGGGAGGTGTCTGGGAGCTGGGGTTACGCGGCCAGGTGGGGGCTCCGGATCCGCCAGGCGAGGGCTGTCTGGCCTGCTGTGTCTGGGGGCGAAGATGTGGGGGTCGTCTTGCGTTTCCTTCAAGGAGCTGCACCCTCCCTTGAGGGTGGGCTGCAGACAGGCCTCGGGGTGGGGGATAGGGGGAGGTGAATCCCCAGGACAAGGTGTTGTCCCAGCTTTGTCTGGCTCAGAGCACCCTGACTTCCTGAGCGCCTTCTCGGCACCCACAGAATCCCTGACGCTCCCGTAGAGCTGTTCTGGTGAGCTCCGTGGCTTCTCTGATCTTTCCAATTCAGCAGGAGTCACTAGTGGGGAAAGTAGTTCACGCAGCCGCCGGGCTGCCGGGCAGTGGGGTCCATCCCCGGAGGGCGGTGTGCGGCAGCAGCACACGGCTCTGTGGAAGTGTGCTCGCCGCGGCGTTATGGTCTGTTTTATGGGGAGAGCCGGAGGATTACATAAAAACACTGGCAGCGTGCTGAGGTTGTGTAATACCACGGGGGCAGCTCCGCCCAGAGTCGCTTCCCAGCCTCACCCTTCAAGGTGAGGAGCGCCGGGATTCTGGGTGGTGGAAAAACCCAGAATGATCCACTTTCCTGACATTGGCGGGAGATGAAGCAGCATTCCGGGAAAGGGCGTCTCCCCTTCCCCCCCACCCTGGCCCACCGCCCCCCACTGCCTCCCCCTCCCCCGCTCCTGTCCTCTGTCCCCTCCCTCCTTCCTCCTCACTTCCCTCCCCCTCCTCCTTTCTCTTTTAAAATCATTTCTCCTTTCCTTCACCAGCTTTCCTCCCTCGTCAGCCTCTGAACTGCCCCCGCCATCTGCCTGCCCCTCTTTCTGCCCTCCACCTTTCGACGAGGCCAAGTTTTATCCCCCTGTGTGATGAAGCTGTGCTGTGCCCTCTCTGTGACCGGTGGGGCTGGCAGTGTCTAAAGCAAGAGTCAGCCAACTTTTGCCCAGGAAGCAGTGTGAGACACCAAAATCACTGTCCTCCCGGTGGGGCCCTGAGGGGAGGGTGGTGCAGCAGAGGCCTGACGTCTGTGCCGGTGAGGCCGTGTGAAAACCACACTGCCCGCTCCGATGTTGGCACAGGCTCTCAGTGTTACAAGGTGTGGAGGAAGGCTTCCTGGAGGAGGCGGCCTGCTCTCTTCCATCACGGCCTGTTCCAGACTGACATCCCAGGATACAAAATTGATTCCTGGGAGCTCCCACCCGATGCCACCCATCTGAGCTCAGATACCAATGCACTCGAGCTCAGATACCAACCCACCCGAGCTCAGACACCAGCCCACCCGAGCTCAGACTCCAGCCCACCCGAGCTCAGACTCCAGCCCACCCGAGCTCAGACTCCAGCCCACCCGAGCTCAGACACTCGAGCTCAGACACCAGCCCACCCAAGCTCAGACACCAGCCCACCCGAGCTCAGATTCCAGCCCACCCGAGCTGATTCCAGCCCACCTGAGCTCAGAATCCAAGCCACCCGAGCTCAGATTCCAGCCCACCCGAGCTCAGACTCCAGCCCACCCGAGCTCAGACACCCGAGCTCAGACACCAGCCCACCCAAGCTCAGACACCAGCCCACCCAAGTTTGGAAAGGAGAGAGGAATCCAAACAGAAAGCACTGGTCACTTTTCCCTGCCCTGACTGCTTCCTGGAATTCCTCTGCTGGCTGAGGGGGCCTGGTGGAAGGGTGTCCACGTCTTCCTCGGAGCTGGGGGAGCGGGAGGGCCGTTGGGGTGGGGAGGGCCCAGAATCGGATGGTCTCCCCACACCCTGCCTCCACTGGCCCCGTAGCCTTTCTCTGGGGTGTCCATTGACCTTGGCCAAGAACTCCTAAGGAACATGTGCAGATTCAAATTCATGAGGCTCAGGAGGGACTGTTCATTAAGGAGGGGCTGTGTAGTCACTCCTCTGTGTACGTGAGCGTCTGCTCTAAATTCAGTGCTCAAGGCAGGGAAAAACATTTATACACAAAAACCATCTTCAACTGCACATAAAAGACACATCCATGGTTCTGTGCGTGCAGCGGACACAGCAAGTCTCGCAAACACGGGACTTGAGAGCCTGCAACTCAAGGAAAAGGAGAAGGGAGAAATGTCTCCCCTCGCTTGTCTGGCATTCAAACCCTCTGCCTTGGAGAGAATTTTCAGGCCCCTTGAGATGGGAAGGGGAGGGGAGACAAAGAACAGCCCCCCCCCCAGGCACTTGCAGGGACCCCGCAGCGCTTGCACGCAGGGCTGTTTGCTGCTCTGGGCATGGAGCAGGTGACGGCCACCACCAGGGAGCAGGGGCTGGACTCCCACGTCTCAGGGATGGGCTCACTTGATGCTGGGAGAGGAGAATCACCTCCGCCCTGCGCGGCCCCACCCTCTGGCCTCTCAGAAAGATAGGCTGTGAGCGGAGGTTGGAGCTGGGATGGCGATGGGAGTTCTGCTTTTGGTTGGTTGGTTGTGAGGGAGGTCGTTTCTAAAACTCAGGGCACACATGTGTGAATTCCCTCTAACTAGTTTGCCCCAGCCCAGGTCCCAGGGCACATTCAGGACTGAGGAGGTCGGGGTCTGTGTAGGAAGAAAGTGGAGACCCTGGGGCGGGCGGGCCACGGGGCACAGAGGGCGTGAGCCAGGGGAGAGCCTGGGGCAGGCAGGCCACGGGGTCCAGAGGGCTTCGGCCAGGGGAGAACCTGGCCACGGGACCCAGAGGGCTTCAGCCAGGGGAGAGCCTGGGGCAGGCGGGCCACGGGACACAGGGCTTCGGCCAGGGGAGAGCCTGGGGTGGGCAGGCCACGGGGTCCAGAGGGCTTCAGCCAGGGGATAACCTGGCCACGGGACCCAGAGGGCTTCGGCCGGGGGAGAGCCTGGGGCAGATGGGCCACGGGGCCCAGAGGGCTTCAGCGAGGCGGCGCTGGCTTTAGAGGGACCCAGGTTTCTGTCATTGCTAAAAGTTTAAATTTAAAAAACAGAAGGCCCCACTGTGGCCAGCCAGTTGCTGGCCAGAAAAGTTGGGGCGTGGCGGCCTCTGCGGCAGGCTGGTCCCCCCCCGACTGCTGGTGCGGGGTCTTGGGCGCGGCGCGGCAGGTCAGCCGCGGGAGGACTGTGTCTCTTGCATGCGCAGCACAAAGCCCGTGCGCCGTCAGCGCCGTGTAATGAGTGACGGCCAGGCAGGAGCTCGAGGACAGCGGGTCGGAGGTGCACGGGCCGGCGCAGAAGGCGCAGTCAGGCACCCGGGGTCGGGTCGGGTGGGGTCCAGCCAGGGTCCGGCTGCCGCCCCTGTGTGTGTCTCCGAGCGTCCTGCGGCCCCCACTCTGCCGGCTCCAGCGCCCCCTCTCTCGAGAGCTGGAGGGTGTCAGGTGTGGGTTTCTATAAAGGGGTTTCCAAGCCTCTGCTCTGCGTAAGCATTTCCATTTTGGAAACGCTTTGAGAAATTCTCCTTGCTAGGAAATGCGAGTTCCCGCAGAAGCTTTTCCTATTCGTTTGTGAGTTTTATTTCCCAGATGGCTCCTGCTGGTTCTGGGCGGCCTTTCCAGCGTGACTTCATTGTCTCCGCCCTCCCCTGAACTCCCCCGTGGGTCACAACTTCCCACACTACGGAGCCGAACAGGCGGAGTGGCCGCGGCCGGGAAGACACCTGCGTCAGGCCCGGCCTGGCTTCACCGGCTGCAGCATGGACGGGTGGGCGTGGGGGCCGTTTTCCACGCCGACCGTGAACCTCTGGGCCCCGCCCCGGCCCAGTGTCACTGCTTCCCGTGATCGTGGATCTACTGCAAAAAGTGAAAAGTAGTTACAACCCACAGCCGGAGCCCCCGCTCTGACCCCGATGATGAGGCCGGGTTCTCGGCTACCGGACGGGGAGGGCCTCTCCTGTTTCCCGACAACCGCCGGGCGCCCGGCCCTCGGAGAAGCCGGCGTTTCCCGGGTCCGAGGAGGTGAGCAGCGTTTCCTGGGGGTCCGCGGAGGTGAGCGGCGTTTCCCCGGGTCCGAGGAGGTGAGCAGCGTTTCCCGGGGGTCCGAGGAGGTGAGCGGCGTTTCCCGGGGGTCCGCGGAGGTGAGCGGCGTTTCCCCGGGTCCGAGGAGGTGAGTGGCGTTTCCCGGGGGTCCGAGGAGGTGAGCGGCGTTTCCCGGGCTCCGAGGAGGTGAGCGGCGTTTCCCGGGGGTCCGAGGAGGTGAGCGGCGTTTCCCGGGGGTCCGAGGAGGTGAGCGGCGTTTCCCGGGGTCCGAGGAGGTGAGCGGCGTTTCCCGGGGTCCGCGGAGGTGAGCGGCGTTTCCCCGGGTCCGAGGAGGTGAGCGGCGTTTCCCGGGGGTCCGAGGAGGTGAGCGGCGTTTCCCGGGGTCCGCGGAGGTGAGCGGCGTTTCCCTGGGGTCCGAGGAGGTGAGCGGCGTTTCCCGGGGGTCCGCGGAGGTGAGCGGCGTTTCCCGGGGTCCGCGGAGGTGAGCGGCGTTTCGCGCGTGCGTTCTCTTCCGTGCCTGCGCACCGGCACATCGTCCACTCAGGCCGCCCCCAGATTCTCTGGGGGTCTTGACGCCAGCGGACCGCAGGCGTGTCGGAGCCACTCAGCCTCTCCGTCACCCGGAGGGTGGGCTCTGTGCGGACCTGGGTCTTTGAGTCTTGGGGGAGATGGGAACTCCCTGGGGGCGGAGCAGGCCCGGCCCGCGGCGCGTCTGCCCACGCGGCAGCCACTGGGCTTCCGGGAGCGGCCCGGCGGCCGGTGATCCCCTCGTCCGCATGTGCCGGGCTGAGCGTTTGCATTTACGGTTCTGCTCAGCAAGCTGCACGTTTCAGCGTTTTGGAACTGTTTTCTGAAAGGACAGTTTATCCTTCATATCCTTCATTGGCTGGAAACGTGACAAAAATAAGTCTGTAAATGTCCACGTCTGATCTCCCGCTGAGGACAAACGTTCAGGACGGGCCCGCGTCTTGGCACCTGCGCAGGCAGCGGCCCGTCCTCTCTTGAACAAGCACGGATGCCTGTGAAGGGACAGAGAGGCGGAGAAGCTCGGAGGGGCGGAGGAGGGGGTGAGGCTCACGCTTGGCTCCCGCGCCCCAGGAAACACCCTGTGACCCCAGCTTTCCCTTCCGGGATGTCCAGCAGAGCGATGGCCGCCCTGCCACTCAGCGAGGGGACTGGTGTCAGCGCAACTGTGACATTTCCGCCGCTAGTTGCCATTTGCAGAAGGAGAAGCTCATTTTCCAGTCGCTTAAAAGGTGCTCAGTGCTGCGTCGTGTCACGGGGCGGAAGCAGCTCAGCCCTGGGCTCACGATGCCCTCCAGGAAGCGGCCCAGCCTGCTCACGCCTCCATCCTGGCAGTGCCTGCCAGCCCTGCGCCCATGCCTGGGTACCCATGGTGCTGCCCCAAGTTCTGGAAATAGGAGGGGCACACTGTGGGGGGAGCACCAGGAGCCGGGTCAGGAGGTGCCCCCGTCCCCAGTACAAACACTCACCTCCTGGAGCCTTCTAGGGGCTCACGACTGAGTCACGGATGGTGATGCCAGGGTCCTTGCTGAGCTCAAACTGGCATTTGTGGGCCCAGCCCCTGCACCCTGAAGACTGCTGTCTCTGTGGGTGATGGCAGCGTCTCACATGCCTGCATGTCCGTTCCTTCCTGGAGAATTCACATGCACCTGCCGCATTCCTGCACTGCCCTGAGGACCCAGGCCTGAGCAGAGACGTCCCCACCTCAGGGGTGATGTCCCAGGGAAGAAGATGGGGTGAGCCAGTCGCGTCATCCGAACACGTGCAGACAGAGCCGAGGCTGTGAGGAAGCCTGAGTGACGTGGCAAATGGGCATCTGAGTGGGGTGGAGGGTTACGGGTGGAACGAGGCCCACCCGGTTGCTCACGTCTGCCCGGAACCTCGGAATTTGGCCTTATTTTGAAACGGGGTCTTGAGAAGTAACTAGTTAAGATGCCCTCAGCCAGGATTGGGGATTAGGTGGGCCCTAAATCCAATAACTGCTGTCTCATAAGACGAGGAGAGACTGAGGTACAGAGGGGAGGAGGCCCCGTGGGGTCAGAGGTGGGGACTGGGGTGATGCTGCCACAGCCAGGGGCCCTGGGACAGGCAGGATGTGCCCTACCCACAGCCTTCAGAGCGAGTGCAGCTTGGCCTTGCCTGACATCTGCTGCCCGACCTCCCGTGTGTGGGTACAGCCCCCCGTGCGAGGGGACAGGTGTGTGGGTTCCTGTGTGAGGGAACAGGTGTGTAAGGGGACAGGTGTGTGGGTTCCCGTGTGAGGGGACAGGTGTGTGGGGTCCCGTGTGAGGGGATAGGTGTGTAAGGGGACAGGTGTGTAGGTTCCCGTGTGAGGGGACAGGTGTGTGGGTGCAGCCTCCCCACTTGGTCCCACTGCAGGGCCTGGGACACACACAGCTGAGTGGGAGGGAGCCAGTGTCTGAGTGGTGAATGAGGAGGAGCCTCCAGGAGAGAATCTGGGAAAAGCGCCGGGCGTGGGCGGCAGGTGCTGAGGCCCCAGTGGGCCCTGAGGTCCAGGGTGGTCGGGGGAAGTGAGTCAGGGAGGCGTCGAGGTGCCAGGGCAGGGGCTGCCGGCCCTCTCTCGTTCTCTACAGCCCCGGGAAGGATGCCAGCTGCACTCCCAGGCTCTGGGCCATGCCGGGAGGTTCTTGACGAGGGATGTGACACCATGAGTGCCTGTTTCCCAGGGGCACTGAGGTCCCATCTCTGGGAGTGCCCGTCTCACCAGCTGCTTGAAGCACATTTAAAATTTCACTCAGATCTGACAGGACCCGGATGAGCCGGGTGGCTCATTAGGAGATGGGAAACCAAGGTCTCCAGAGCAGCTGCAGTTCCGTGGCCTTGATTCCAGACCAACGGGGGCCCTCAGCCAGGGCTGGCGTGGGTGGGCGGTTCTTCCTGGCGGGGCCGCCCTGGGTTGGTTGTGAATGCTGAGCAGCGTTTGGCTCCATGCACTGCCAGGGCACCCTCCTCCCCGCCTGCCGGGACACCAGGAGGCCCCTGGGGTGACAGTCCACCCTGGCACTGGCCTCGCTGACCCTGTGGCACCAACCACCTAGGTCCACATCGAGCCTCTCCTGCCTCTGCTGCATGACTATGGGCCGGTGACACGCCCACTGCACCGCAGTTTCCCTGTCTGTAAATGTGAGTGCCAGAGCAACAGCCTCAGAGAGGCCTTATGGCACTGAAGGGGGCAGCGGGGGTGGAGGCCTCGCTGTGCCAAGCGCAGGAGAGGGACCCCTGCTGGCGCCACCCACCTCCCCTCTGCCTCTGAGATGAGGGGGGACTGATGCGTCTCCAACCCCAAAGGTGCCCGGCAGGGTCTGAGGGCTTTAGGTGGCCCAGGGACACCAAGTTGCAGAGAATCAGATCACGTCACGCCGTGGAAGCTTCCCTCCTCCCACCTCCACCCTTTCCCACGGCTCCAGGACCACCCTTCCGATCACAGACAAGGCACCTCTCCCGGCGCCGCGTGGCTTCGCTGGCAGACACACCCGGCCAGACTCTCAGTGCAGCACTTTCCATTCTGTTTACTGATATTTACTATAAAACGATACGGGTTTTCTACTGGTGCCAACCCATCACTTATTTAAGAAACGAATCAATTTAACTTAAAAGATGAGTCGATTTAAAAGAAACTGTTAAGTAATATGAACTCAAGCTTCTGCAGAGACGACAGATTCCCCGGAACCGGGCAAGATCCGAGGTGGAGCGTCTGCACCGTGTGGCCCCCGAGGGCTCTGGGCCGCGTCTGCCTCACCTGCGTCCTGGGGCGGAATCAGAACCCACGAAGGCGCTCCGGGCTCCACAGCAGCTCTCCCGGGCGTGCTGTGCCGCTCAGTCTGATTTTAAACAACAACAACAACAAATACCAGTAAAACGGGTGTGGATGAGCTGCGGGAGGCCCGGCCTGGCGGCAGGCCCTGGCACGCTGTACCCATGCCGATTTGGGGATGTTGCTGCAGGAAGGCCCGCCAGCTCTGCGAGCAGCTGACACGGTTAATTTTCAGCTACAGAAAACTCAAGTCTGACTGAGCACACGCTAGCGGGACCCGGTGGCCCAGTGGTTCTGGCACGGGGCGAGGTGTGACCCAGAGGCCGGACCCCTCGCCGCCCCTTTTCCTTAGGAGCACCTGCCTCGGATCCCTGCCTGCGTGATGGCGTCAGTGCCCCCAAACCTCAGGACGCTGAGTGGGGAAGACATGGGTTCCTCGGAAGGAGGTCAGGCTGCCTTAGGAATGTCTTCCGCCTGCGTGGGGCTGCGGGGAGAGCGCCGAGGTGACCTGTGGCCGTGTGTTGCACTGGGCACGGCGGTGCGTGTGGCGGAGGCAGGGTGTTGACCTGCACCACATGGAAAGGCCTGATGAGAAGCAGACTCAGCTGGTGCGCGGGTCAGGGCTCTCCCGGGGAACCAAGCCAGTGGAGAGAGACCCGAGAGGAGATTCAGGGTCGGGCTCGGCTCCCTTGACTGTGACTGTGCCGGCCAACAGGCCCCACGATCTGCCGCCCGCAAGCTGCAGGCCTGGGAAGTTGGTGGGGTCCTGAGTGCAGAGGCCTGAGACCCGGGGTCAGGGTGGGAGAAGCGGTGTAACTTCTACTCCAAAGGCCTGGGACCTGGCAGCTCCCTCCGATGCCCACAGGCAGGAGCAGAGGGAGGTCTCAGCTCACACAGGACATGGAGCCGCCCTCCTGAGCCTTTCTGTCCCAGCCGGACCTCTGAGAAAGGGCTGATCCCCATCCAGCTAGGAGGGCAGTCTTTCCTTCCTCGGCCCTCATCAGACTCGAATCTCGCACAGACTCACCTGGAAGCAATGCTTCCAGCCACCTGGCATCCGAGGCCCTCTCGGTGGACGCAGAATTTACCATCACAGCCGGCTTCAACCACGGGGACACCCATCCCTTGAAGGCACGCGTGCTGCAGGCTTGGTGGCTCGATGGTGGCCACGGACACCCAGGTCTGTCTCTGCTCCTCCCTCCCAGCGAGTCTCCGCAGCGTTCAGAGGACCTGTCCAGTGGCTCTGTGAGCCCTGCAAGGACGTCTGGGGACACACAAGCTTCCTGTCTCTCCGCTAGGACTGTGTCACCTTTGAGCACTGAGCCAGCTGCTGGCAGAGGACGGGAGGAACACCCTGTGGGACTGACTGGTCATGACTCACCCAGGGCTGGGGCAGGAGCAGGGCTGGGCCTCCTCCCACGACGTGGGGGAGCGTGGAGCTGACCACAGTGGGATCGGCCGGCAGACAAGAGGAGGGCAGGCGGCCACAGCCGTGCACTGTATGTCAGCGCTGCCCACACCCCGGCTACAGGCCCAGCTGGGAGGTCGGTCGGGCTACACATCTCAGGATCCACCAGGAGGTTTAGGGCGACCTGGAACCTGCACGTCACCAGCTCCCGCCTGATCCCACAGCTGCGGCCCCGACCCCGTGCCAGGGTTCAAGCGTGGATGCCACAGGCGAGGTCCGAGGCCTGTGCCAATTGGATGCCGGGTTTGTGTGCCTGGTGGCCTGAGGCCCCGGTGTTGGAGGCTGGACTGAAAGCTGGGGCGAGAAGGGCCAGTGGCTAAGGACAGCGCTCTTCAGGCCCTCTGAGGAGAGGCAGCCGTGTGGGTTCGCCACGCACCCACCTCGCTGCTCCTTCTGGGTCAGGCCCGCCCAGTGCCTGCCCCAGCCCCACATGGCATCCAGCACGCTCCATCAGCGCCCTGCCGCCACACTGCCTGGTCAGAGGGCTGTGCTCAGGCTGTTGGCTGTCAGCGTTTTATTTTATTTTATTTTTTAAATTTTTACGAGGCAGAGTTTCTCTCCCACCACCCAGGGTCAAGTGATTCTCCTGCCTCAGCTTCCCAAGTAGATGAGATTACAGGTGCACACCACCACACCCCGCTAATTTTTTCAATTTTTGGTAGAGATGGGGTTTCATCATGTTGCCCAGGCTAGTCTTGAACCCCTGAGCTTAAGTGATTCACCCGCCTCAGCCTCCTAAAGTGCTGGGATTACGGGCGTGACCCACCGTGCCCGTTGGTGTTTTACTTGTAAGTAAATAGGCCAAGTGCAACTGTTCTTTGCGACGTCGTCCTGGACCCTGGTGGATCGCGGGAGAAACAATGAGATCTGGTGGACCACGAATCTCCCTGTGGCCCCCGGCAGCCCCCGTGCAGCCCCTCAGACGCCCCTCCTCCCTTCCTTCCCTGCCCTGGTTAGAAGGCACAAGGCTGGGCCTCGGGGCTGGAGGGGCCTGAGGATGGGGCCAGCTGGGGAGGGCTGGGCGCAGCCTCCGCTGAGCGAGGGGGTTCTGACCACGGCAGTTTTCGAGCGTTTAGGAAGGTTTTTAAAAACACAAAATCTCAACACAGGCTTACCAAAATCGTAGTGTATTTACATGTTTATGGATAACAAATTAATGCTTTTAACAGACTCACGGGAGTGTGATCCAATGGTGCTATTCACAGATGGTCCTGGAATTCATAAAATCCACAGGTCTCCACGGGGAGGTGGCCTGGGAGAGGAGCTGACCCTTCGCGAGGGAGCGAGTGTGGGCAGAGGAGTGGCGAGTCCAAGGCCCGGGCCCGGCACCGACTGGGAGGGCTTGAGTGGAAGGAGAGGAGAGAGGATGTGGCATGGGGGCCAGCGCAAGGGTCCCGTCCACGAAGCTGGGCAAGCTGACGCTGCCCCTGCCCCTGTGCGGTCTGGGATGGGGCCGTGCGCAGTGCTCTGTGGGGTGTAGGGTGTGGGACGGGGTTGTGCTCTGTGGGGTGAAGGATTCAGGCTGGGCTCTGTTCTGTGGGGTGTGGGACTCGGGCCAGGCCCTGCAGCGTTCCTGGCTTTCACCTGCTAGATGCTGAGAGCTGCCCCTCCCCAGGTATGATACTCAAACCTGCCCAGGTCTCACCAAGTGTCCCTCTGGGTCTGAGTACCCCATGTGCGCTCCAGTGCTGTGGCAATGAAGGAGCTGGGTGGCTGCAGAAGGAGTGGGCTGGAGTGGGCATTCCTGCCAGGTCTGAAAGGATGGCTGGGGGACTGCCCAGAGCACAGGGGATTTGCTGAAAGGAGGAAAGAGGTCAGGGACACGCCCTGGTGGGAGGAGGGACAAGGCCCCGGGAGGTCCCCCAGCACCCCGTACCTCAGACACCTGCGTGAAGGTGTTCAGGGTGGGAAGCTCACGTGCTCCTGGATTCTCTGTTTCCAGGGAGGAAGGAAGCACGGTCATCTGAGGTTGAGAATTGCAAATTAATTTCCTTTGCTTTCCTTTTCCTTTTTTAGTGAAGCTATAGCATGAAATAGAATAGATGTATAAAGAAAGTATATGCTCAGTTATTGGGGACCTCTATTTCCTCCCAGAATGGGGGCATAAAAATGCATCGTGACATGGGGACGTGGAGTTGGGCTGGGTGAGGACTTGCAGGCTGTGTCTCCCAGGCATGGCACCCCCTTTGCAGGTGGGGGCCCTGGGCAGGCACTGAGTGTGTGGTCCAGCTCCCCGCCTCTGCTGGCGAGCCCAGCCGGGCCCCGGGCGCTGGCGTCTGTGGGGTCACCTTCCAGCCTGCGGGCCAACTCCTGCCTAGCCTGCCTCTTCTTTCCGTGAGAGGAGGTGAAAGGCTGGTGAGGAAAGACGATGGAACCCAGACCTGCAGGCGTGAGGGGGAGGGTGGGGCGTTTCGGGAGCTGCCATGCCCTCTCCAGGACCCACGTCCTCTCCATCCTCCACTCTGGAACATTCCAGAGACCGTTCTCAGGGCCAGGGGCCGTCCTCCGTCTGATGCTCCAAGTCCCCATTATTGTCTCAGAATGGACCTAGCACAGGGGTTTACTGCAGTCGCAGCACGGAGGGGTCTTCCTCTGGGGCCTCGTCACTCACACCCATGTGACGCCGTGTGGCGTGTGAGTGAGCGGCTCCAACACGCAGCATCCCGAGTGCGCCCAGCCCTCTGTGCCGCGTGGGGAGGCCGTCTCTGGACCCTGCATTTCCACGAGGACACCAGGGCCACGTGTGGGTCCACAGCCTGGTGATGGCAGAGCTGGGACCCGAACCTGCGGCCCCCACAGAGACTGGCCCGGGAGACGCGACCTTCTCAGATCAGCAGCTGTAGCGCGACCTCGCCACGTCCTACAGGGGAAAGGGGCTATTTTTACTTTCAACAGAATAGTTCCGTGGCATCAGCTCTGCGTGTAGCCCCAGTGTGAAACCCAGCAAGCCGTGATTTTATTTCTAAGTAAGAAAAGAACCGGCAGGGTCTGAATCCTGCAAGGGGCGATTTTCACGCTATTTTGAGAAAATCGTGGAAATGCCTGTCGATACTCCGAGGCCTGAGCACTGTGCAGTGGACACAGGAGGCCACCACGATTACCTTAGTTGCTCGGTGCAGTCTTGCGGTTAAAATGTGGCTGGAACGCTGGCCACCGGGACTCAGAGCGGAGCCCCACCACCTCCCCCGTGCCACCCCCGTCAGGCCACCCAGCTTCCCGCTCCTCCGCCTCCTCGTCTGTGGAGTGGCATGAGAACAGCACGCACCTCCGCTGTGAGGACGCTGCATGAGGGCGCATGCAAAGCTCTGGGAGCGGCACCTGGCGGCGGGTCGTGCTTAGTAAGTGACAGAGGTGCCTCGTTTCTCATTTTCGCCACCCGAGGTCCACCCGAGCTTCCCGCCCGACTCCACTGCACAAAAGCTAGTTCCACTCCGGCCCAACATGCATGAACTCCAGGCTTCCATGGGAAATTGGAGAGGGGCGTCGGGGAGAGGGTTTGATCCGATTCGATTCACGCTTCATTCATTGAGCACCTGCCGTGCGTGCCCCGAGCTGGTGCCTCTGGGAGTCCACAGCAGGCAGGGGCGGCAGCCTGCACTCTCTGCTCTCTGAGGCACAGGACAGGGGATTGCTCTGAAGGGGAAGGTCAGGACAGCTTCATGGAAGAGGACCTTTGAGCTGCACATTCGGAGTTGGATGGATCTGAGTCCTAATCCCAGTGTTCCAGACCCCTGCGTACTTTCCAAAGGGAAGCGGAGGCCCAGGAAACCATCCGGCCAGGTGCTTCCAGCCACCCCATCTCCCTCGCTTTGGCCCCATAAATATTCGTATTAGTTGAACACAAGTATTATGTATGAAGATTTATCAAACGCTGTATTAGTCTCGGTGAGAATATATTTTACAGGTATTGCCATGTCCTGCAAAATATTCATGACTTCATGGTTTCAGAAGGGCAGTCAGTCTTTTCACTACTGACAATATGTTATTAGTTTGGGCCCCCAGGGGATCTTGAAAGACCTGTCTGTAATGAAATTAGCTGTTGTATTTGGAGAGAGTGGATAAAATTGAAGCTGGGAGAGAGAGAGAGAGACATTATCTGCAAACGCAGACCAGGGTCTCTCTTTTTTATCTTCACTTGGTGATCATCAGAATTAATAGCTAGGCACATTAAATCAGTTTACATTTTTATAGTGGAAATAAAGAGAGGGGCAAGGGAGCTGGTGGGCGCTCTGCCTGCCGCAGCTTCCACACTCCCCTCTGCCCTCCACACCCCCCACGCGGACAGCCAAGGTCGCAGGCACACGAGGGACACGGGGCCTGGAGGGCTGGAAGGTGATGTGCTGCTGGCTCCCTCACTGCCTACAGGGTGAGTCCTGCTCGCTGGGCAGAGGCCACGGTGGAAGCTGCTGGTATCCTGGGACCCCAGGGTGGAGGGAGGGCCGTGGGACAGCGGCCCTGGTCTGGTCTGGAGTCGCCTCTGTTCTTCCCGCTGTCGCTCGCTCGTGGCGTTCCTTTTCCTTGTGTGCCTCGTTACGTTTGACTGTGGCTTTGCAGGCAGAACCCGAGGCCTAGGCTGGAGGCACTCTCCTCTGGAGAGGGTTGTGTTTGCTCCTCCAGGCTCCTGGGGGCCGCCCGTGCTGCCCCTGCCCACGCCGACCCTCTAATGCCGAGTTCGGGTCTGGAGGGTTGCTTGGGACACGCAGACGCTGCACATCCTGAAGGCGGGTCCCCAGTGCTCCACCCTCACCCCTGTTTATGAAGCGTGAGTTTTCCATTTGGCTCCTCTGGCTTCTTCCCCTTTCTCTCAAAAGGTACAGGATTCAGAACACCCCCTTTGGGAAAAAGCAAATTGCAGGCCCACTCTTTCTCCGATTCCCATTTTCCCTTCACTTTTGGCCTAGCAGTTTCTTGCCATCTTGTCAGGTATTCATTGATTTTTAGAAGTTGATGATCTTAAATCCAGCATTCTTAGTGCTTTTCAGTGGAAGGCAGGTTGGTCTGGCTCGTAGAGGCCACAATAATGGGACACCTTAGCTGGTGCCATGTGCCCAGTGGGGGCGGGTGCCCTGAAGGAGGGGTGTGGACAGGCAGAGGCTCCAGAATGGGACAGCCAGGTTTGGGCTGTTTGGGGATCCCATCCCTCGGGCCACGGCCACACGCAGTTCCTCTTTGCGTGGGAGGACAGCGTGGCTCCCACGTGGCACCCGCCTTCCCAGCAGCCCCTCCCTCTGCCCCTTCCTCCCGATTATCTTACAACTGGCCGCCTCTCGATGTGTGCTGTTCCTCTCTCAGAATATTGGCTTCAGTTGCTGTGACAGATGGAAATCAGTGACTCAAAGAGAAGCTGGGAGCTCGAAAGCCCACTTCCTTCCAAGTTGAAAAATCACAGCCGCCCACATCTCCCAGGTATGGTGTGCTGGGTGAGCAGGCGGCCAAGTGTGAAATGACTCTTCTGGGGGCAGACACCTGGAGGGAGCCGGCAGTGACGCCTGCTTTCCCGGAGGGCTGTCAGCCCCCAGGAGACGGCAGCCCCATCCTTCTGGGTGGGGCCGTGGGGTGGGAGGCACCCTGACTTCACACGCCTGGCCTCTCGCTCCTGGCACTCGGCCTCGGCTCCTCTGGGTGAGGGAACTCACGGCCCTGACAATCCCGGCCTCCGCGTGCCTCAGCGCCTTTACTTCTGCGTGTAACAGACCCCGGTCGAAGTGCTGAACCGCGGTGCAGCCCGTGAAATCTGGAGGGCTGGTGGGACCCTCATGAGCCCAGCTGCACGTCCGTCCCAACTCCTCCTCCCGGCAGGAGGCACTCAGCCTCATGGTCACACGCCGGCTGCCCCAGCCCCGAGCATTGAGTCCTGGTTCCAGGCATGAAAAACACTACAGGGCTGTGGATAAAAGGCGAAAACCGCAGATTCCAGCAGAGTCTGCTTTTTTAGACGTATTTCTCAGAAATTCCACCCAGCAAATTCCACTTGAGTCTTACTGATGAGGTGTTGGTCGGGTGCCACCCTCAGCCTCGAGGTTTTCTTTCTTTTTTTTTTTAAGTTGCATTTTAGGTTTTGGGGTACATGTGAAGAACATGCAAGATTGTTGCATAGGTACACACGTGGCAGTGTGATTTGCTGCCTTCCTCCCCATCACCTATATCTGTCTTTTCTCCCCATGCTCTCTCTCCCCAACTCCCCACCCCCCAATGTCCCTCCCCTATTTCACCCCGACAGACCCCAGTGTGTGATGCTCCTCTCCCTGTGTCCATGTGTTCTCATTGTTCAACACCCGCCTATGAGTGAGAACATGCGGTGTTTGATTTTCTGTTCTTGTGTCAATTTGCTGAGAATGATGGTTTCCAGGTTCATCCATGTCCCTACAAAGGACATGAACTCATCGTTTTTGATGGCTGCATAGTATTCCATGGTGTATATGTGCCACATTTTTCTTGTCCAGTCTATCATCGATGGGCATTTGGGTTGGTTCCAGGTCTTTACTATTGTAAACAGTGCTGCAATGAACATTCGTGTGCATGTGTCCTTATAATAGAACGATTTATACTCCTTTGGATATATACCCAGTAATGGAATTGCTGGGTCAAATGGAATTTCTATTTCTAGGTCCTTGAGGAATCACCACACTGTCTTCCACAATGGTTGCACTAATTTACACTCCCACCAACAGTGTAAAAGTGTTCCTATTTCTCCACATCCTCTCCAGCATCTGTTGTCT
>CAUYLG010029935.1:0-52999 GCA_963573385.1 Cacajao melanocephalus
AGCCACTGTGCCCGGCCCAGTAAGCCAGTTCTTTACTCCTGGCTCCTTCTGGTCCCTGGGGTGGAGAAAAGAGCACACCATGAGGTCACAGGGAGATGGGATTTCCTGGAATCTCTAGACCTCAGTGGCTGGGGAGAATTGGAGAGCAGACTCTTCCTGTCAGATTGAGCAGGTGGGAGCCATAAACTTCTGGCTTTGAGGCGTGCCCACAGCATCAAAGTCCAGGTTGGAGCGAGAGGTGTGGACTTCCGGAGATTCTGCGAGAAGGGTGTGGGGGCATGCTGTTTCGACACTGCAGGTCAGCGTGTAAGGATTGCTTATTGGGTCCCCTCTTCTGCTCCCTTTTCCTCCCTCACCACATCTGCCTATGCTGACCCTTCCTACCGTCCCAAATTCCCCCACCACCTGGCACCACAGTCCCCACTGGGGTTTGGGTAACACTGGACTATCTTATTTATTTATTTATTTTTACTGTAGCAGGGAGAAGGCAAGAAAACATAATGCAAACAATTTATATTGATACACATTAGAAAACAATTAGAAAGATAAACCCTTCAACCACATTTATCTAAGGTTTGGTACTTTTATATTATTACATTCAATTTTAATAACCCTCTACGCGGACATTATTACTTTCATTTTACAGAGAAAGAAACGTAAACTGAAAGTTAAAGTGACTTTCCGAAGGTCACAGGGCTGGAAAGTCTCATGTCAGGGACGATCCCAGTCTCCTGGCTTAAAGCCCTATGCTCTTCCCACACCCCACGCCGAGATCAAGATCAGCAGCCATGGTTTTTCATCCACTCACTCACATCTGTGAATAAAACCAGGCCTTCCCCTGTTCTCCTACTGGGTGATCAGCCCAGCCCCCTGTGATTGTTATTTTTTCGCTAATAACTTTATCACCTCCCCGTCCCACCCTGTCTTTGCTCTTCCTGCCATGAATGCAGCCCAGAGCTAGACTGTCCAGTACATGAATGAGCCCCCAGCCACATGTGTCTACTGAGCACTGAAATGTGGCCAGTCTGAATGGAGGTGTGCTGTATGTGTAAAATACACACCAGATTTCAAAGGCTTTGCACAAATGAAAAAATGTAAAATATCTTATTAATAACTTTTTATATGGATCGTCTGTTGAAATGATAATGTTTTGGAAATATAGGACTAAATAAAATAACATCATTAAAATTACTTTCTCTGTTTGGACTATTTTTTTATGGCTACTAGGAAATTTTAAATTGCATATGTGGCTCGCATTGCATTTACGTTGAATAGCATTGCTTGGAAGACATACATTTGACAGCAAATTATTTATAGTCACTTACCTTTTTACTTGTGTGCCTTGGGCAAGCTGAATGGCCTGGCTGGACCTCAGCTTTCTCATGTATAAAATGGAGATCCTAATAGCACTGCTGTTGCAGAGCAGATGCAGAAATCAGATCATATTTTTAAATTGCTTATATCAACGTAAGATGTACTGTCATTGTAAGTAAATTCTGGCCATTACTAGTTTTCTTTCCCCTCCCCAGCATAGGGAATATTCCAGCCTCCTTTGAGGCTTGCAGCAGGCCAGTTGAAGCATCACCATTGAAGATGCTGCAGTGTACACCCTGGCACAGGGACCTTATCTGAGTCCCCACACTCTCCTGCTCACTGATGCACAAACCCTGGGCTGGCTGATAGCTCCAATCTCTCTGGAGACAGCTGGCCACATTGCAGAAAGGATAGAGTGGCATCTCCGCTCTGTGACCCAGTCTCCCACCTGGCCCCATACGAATATTTGTTTTGAAAGTAGGCAGTTGGCATATCACCACTTTGCTTCTACTGGAGTGTCTCTGGATGGACAGAAAGGAACAGTCAGCTCCTGGTTATGATCATCTAAGGTCAACTCTGAAATGCTGTGAACCCCTCTTCCTTCCTCTCCTCTGCTATTTTCCATCTCTGCTGTTGGCAGAAGAATAGCACCCTCACCGCCAGAGATGCAAGTGTGTGACGATATGGGTGCTGGTGCATATTTCATGTGTGCCTGTGTCCAGCCATGTGCACATGTGGGTGTGTGAGTGTGTGGCCCAGCCCTTCCCCCTTGGCCAAGTAGAGAGGGTGACTTTGAGGAAGCCATAGCAGCAGTACTAGCATGGCCTCTGCTGACTCTGTGACCAGCCTGGCAGATGAAGTCAACTGCCCCATCTGCCAGGGTACCCTGAGGGAGCCAGTCACTATCGACTGCGGCCACAACTTCTGCCGGGCCTGCCTTACCCGCTACTGTGAGATCCCAGGCCCAGACCCAGAAGAGTCCCCTACTTGCCCACTCTGCAAAGAACCCTTCCGTCCTGGAAGCTTCCGGCCCAACTGGCAGCTGGCTAACGTGGTGGAGAACATCAAGCGCCTCCAGCTGGTGTCCACACTGGGTTTGGGAGAGGAGGACGTCTGCCAGGAGCACAGAGAGAAGATCTACTTCTTCTGTGAGGATGATGAGATGCAGTTGTGCGTGGTGTGCCGAGAGGCTGGGGAGCATGCCACCCACACCATGCGCTTCCTGGAGGATGCAGCGGCTCCCTATAGGGTAGGAAAGGGGAACTGGGGGGATCCCAGGGTGGACTGGACTAAGAGAAACAGCAGAGTTGTGGATTATTTAGGCCACCCTGAGGCCAAATTCTTTCTCCTTACTTATGTGATCACCCAGGCAGTAGACCAGGCATGGAAATTTGTGTTTATGCTTTTTTTGAGTGTGTTCTGTGTTCACTTGCGGCCAACAGATAATGGGAGTTCAACAAATACTTGTTGAATGAATAAGTGACCAAAATACAAGTGTGTGTGTGTCTGTGCCATGGATCGGGTGTGTCTGAAGTTTGTATTTGGGGGAATGATTGTACAAACAGTATGTACATGTGTTAATGTTTGCGTGTTTAGAAGTGTGTCTGGTGTGTTTGGGTGGGAGTCTGAGTGTGTATGTATTTGAGTGTGTAAGTGTAACTGAGAGTTCCTGTTTGCAAATAAATTTGTGTTTATATATATTCAGATTGGGTAAATATATGTGGCATGTCATTTTATCTGTCATTAAATGAGTGTGTGCTGGTTTTAGTTGTTTATGCATTGTCTATGAATTGCATTTTATTACAAGTCTGGGTGTGGATGTCTTAACTAGTTAATTAGCAATTGATAGTGAGACTTCTAAGGTATCTTTGAACACACATATTTATTATGTGTGTGTACTGTTCCTAACTATTCTGGAGCAAATAATTTTTAAAACAATTTATCAATTATTTTTACATTACCCGAGTTTCTTCTCCCTTCTGGAGTCATACACAGGTAATTGATTCCAGTAACAAGGGAGGGTTGTTATTTGCACATGTTTCTTTGGGATGAGTTGGAAACTTGGAATGATTTCAGTGCAGGGCATATCAAGCTCAGGACTGACCACAGATACCACTTACCTGATGCAAAACAAAGTAGGATGTTTAACCTGAAGAAAGACTCAAGTGGGAAAACCAAGTCACAGCCCCTAATGGCACAGGATAAAGGGGGAAAGTCCTGATCAAAAGTCTTGGAAACAAATCAAGAGGAACAAGACTCAAAGGGAGTCTGTCAGGGCGTAAGCTGTCAGGGCGGAGAAGGCTTGGGCATTGTCAGCTAAGGAAGAGACTCCTCTCCTGGAGCCATTTCATTCCTGGAGGCAGAGGGTCAGATGACGTGACAACCCTGAGTATATCATTTTCCATCTTGAGTGTTTTATGTTCCTTCTCCCCAGGAACAAATACATAAGTGTCTTAAGTGTCTAAGAAAAGAAAGAGAGGAGATTCAAGAAATCCAGTCAAGAGAAAATAAAAGGATACAAGTCCTCCTGGTAGGTCATCACCCCTTCCCAGGCCCCTCCCCTTCCTCAGGGTCCAGTGTCTTCCTGAAACTAAAGCAACATAGATTATAGGGCTTTGAAGTTATTATGAGTTTAAATCCTGACTCTGACACTAATTCTATGACCTCAAGCAACTCTCCAACTTCAGTTTACTTATCTGTAAAATGGAGAGTAAAAATCATCATGACCTCATTGAATTACTGTAAATATTAAGCCAGATTGTGCCTGTAAAGTAGCTCAGGGCTGTGCATATAATGTGCTTTTCCTACAAGACAGGAGGTAGGGTGCCCCCACCACCTCCCCCTACACCTCCTCTGAGCCCTACCCCTTTAGAAGCTACAGCAGATGGTGCTGAGGCAGTACTATGAATCTTGGTCCTAGACATGGGATGACAGGTGAAAAGGAAACCATGACACAGTTCCAGATCTACCTGGGGACAGGAGAGGAGGAGGAGGAGCAGGGGAGAAGGAGGAAGCAAACTTTCTCCTGGGCTCTCCTCCTGCCCCCTCAGACTCAGGTGTCCACCAAGAGACAGCAGGTGATTTCTGAGTTTTCACATCTGAGCAAGTTTCTAGAGGAACAGCAGAGCATCCTCTTAGCACAGTTGGAGAGCCTGGATGGAGACATCTTGAAGCAAAGGGATGAATTTGATTTCCTGGTTGCTGGGGAGATCTGCCGGTTTACTGCTCTGATTGAAGAACTGGAAGAGAGGAATGAGAGGCCAGCAAGGGAGCTCCTGACGGTGAGGCCTGAACCTGAACCTGCCCCACCTGTGCTGTCCTGTGGCTCTTGCATCTTTGCTTGCCTAAGCCATGTCTCCCTCTGTATGGCAAGTGGGAGGTGGGTCAGAGGATCAGAAGGTCTCAATTCTAGTCCATGCTTTTCCAAGAGTTCCTTGGTCAGTTTTTGCTCTCTGGTCTCCATCTCTCCATCCCATCATCTGCCAAATAGGGAGGATACTTGCCTTAAATATTTCACAAGGCTTTTGTGAGGATTCAACAGTAAGATGAAAGTGAAAGTAGCACTTTGAAAAGTATTGAGTACATTGCAAACCATTCTCTTTAATGTAAATGTCACCATCCATTAGTCAGTCAGGAAGTTTGTCCTAGTCTATTTCACTTCCTCACACCGGAGGAAAGACATTAGTGTCCCCACAAGGCATTGGAAAGGCAGCATGACTTAGAAGGATGCCCTCAGGACTGAGAAACAGAAGACCTTTGTATGAGACTTACCTTTGCCTCTAATGAGCAAGGGAAGGTCATTTCACCACCTTTATCTAAAAAATAAAGGCTTTGGGCTCTGATTCCTAGAGATGGGTAAGCCCTAATGCTCTGTGACTTCTAGCCCTGTCCTTTTCCTGTCCAGGGCTAGAAATATATTTTTTGTCTTTTCCAGTCATAAAAAAAGTAGGAAGAGCCTGGGCAACATAACAAAACCTATTTCTACAAAAAAAAAAAAAAAAAATAGCCAGGCATGGGCACATACCTGTAGTCCCAGCTACTCAGGATACTGAGGTGGGAGGATCGCATAAACCCAGGAGGTTGAGGCTGCAGTGAGCCATGATCACACCACTGCACTGCAGTCTGGGCACTGGAGTGAGACCCTTTCTCAAACAAAAAACACAAAAAACAAAAAACAAAAAACAAAAAATGGAAAGAAAGAAAATAAAAGGAAAATGGGAAGGAGAGGCTGGAAACTGAATCCCTGGTATCTCTTTCTCCTAGGATATCAGAAGCACTCTAATAAGGTAAGCAATATAGTTTCTCTTTCTTTTCCCATATAAAAATACATACATGCACTACATGCCTAGATATTGCCATACAAATATATAACATTTTCACTTAAGGATGTAAATTTACATATAAACTTCAACATACTCAAATGCATTCTCAGGTATACCCATAGATGCCCAAAAGTGGGCAGTGGGGTTCATCCTAGAGGAAGTATGTCTGCCTGCAGAAAGTGGCACTTTCATGCCCTATTAGAAGATAACTGGCTGAGTCTGGAGCTGTTACTAAGGATAATAATTCCCAGACCCAACCATTTCTGTGCTCCTAGATGTGAAACCAGAAAGTGCCGGAAGCCAGAGGCTGTGTCCCGAGAGCTGGGCCAGCGGATTCGGGACTTCTCCCAGCAGGCCCTCCCGCTGCAGAGGGAAATGAAGATGTTTCTGGGTAAGAGGACCCCAGGCCTCCACAGAGCACAGGTGGGCATCGAGCCTGGGCTTAGGAATGGCCTCCATGCTCCGCTGCTGAAAGGTGTGACTTTGGCAAGGCTTAGTCCTTCCTGTGCCTTGATTTCCTTATTTACAGATTTTTATGAAATTTGCCTATTAGGATATCATGACAATGAAGAAAGATAATAAAGGTGAATATTTCTGGCAAAAAAGTTAACTGATTTAAAAATAATTCAACAAATCTGATCAGTGGACATTAAGCAATATGAAAAATAATGATTAACAATATATCATTCTTAATACGTTAAAAAATCCCACAGCAACATTTGTAATACGTGATGTTTTTGATGATAAACATTGTTAATTAATAGCCAGCGACAGTATTTATCTTTACCCTGTGGTAGCTGGCTCTTCCTTCCCTCCTCCTAGCTTTCCTTCTGCTAGCCTGGCTGTCAGCGTTGGACTGTCCTGTAGGGACTGCGCTCCCCTTCCTTTTCCGGAACTGGGAGTGGTGGTAGGGGAGGGTTTGGAATGAGAGGAATGGGATATGGCTCTCTGCCAACCACTCCCACCCTAACCATGACAGAAGGAATGATGCCACTTATTTTTAAATGACTCACCCACAATGATGTCACCTTAGAAGGACTTTTCCCATAAGTCCACTTCCTGCAAATACTTCCAGTGGCCTGGCAGTGAAGGAATTTTTACTCTAATCAATGCCCCCAGCATTACTATACTATTAACTGACCGTAACCTTAACACTACTTTTTTGGACCCTGGTGGCAGAGGTGACCCTAACTTCTATCATCATTTATTCTGATTGTTTGGTCCCCCTGAAGCTGATCTTTGACTCTCCCTAGAAATATTTCCGAGCAGAATAATAAATAAATGAACCCATTTCTCTATTCATTAAGCAGGCATTTCTTGAGCATTTACTCTGTCCTGGGCTCTGCGGGTACAGAGGTGAGCAAGGCAGACATGGTCCCTGCTTGCTTCGAGCTAGGGCAATGGGGTTCCCACCAGCAGCAGTGTCAGCATCGCCCAGGAGCTTGTTAGAAATACAGATGTTCAGTCCCACCCCAGAGCACCTGAATCTGAAACAGGTGTGTTTTAGCAAGTGCTCCAGGTGATTCTGATGCAAGCTTGGAACCACTGGTCTAGAGGATTCCAGCTTCATTTTTCTTGTCCTTTCCCTCTTCTGGGCCTCAGTTTTCTCATCATTAAGTGTCTGGTGGTTTTGTAGGACTAATAAAATATCATCCTGTTTTATTTCTTCTTTACAGAAAAACTATGCTTTGAGTTGGACTATGAGCCAGGTAAGCAGCCTATGTCAGGATGGGAGAGAATGAGAAGTCCTCGAAAAAGAGAGACAATTTTGCAGGGTTCTATATTGGGTACTACAATAGTCATAACATACATACATACATACATATATTCATATACATCATATGTACAGTACATATGCGTAACTGTATGTAACATATGTATATACATATACTCATATACATCAAATGTACAGTACATACGCATAACATATATGTGTGTATATATATGTGTGTGTGTGTGTGTGTGTGTTTTTGTCACATTCTTTGTAAAGTTCTCAGGAGAACCATGAAGAAAGGACAAGCACACACACATACCACATTTGTGGTATGAAGCTCACATCCTGGTGATTCATGCACATGGAAAGCCTGTTGAGTAGATAGAAAGGTTAACACAGAATGGGATAAGGTCCATCTGGGAATGCTTTCTGGATAAAGGGAACTTTGATCTGGGTTTATAACCATATCTTTAGAACTGTGAGGAACCCCTGCTTCCTCTCAGATGTGATTTCACAGATGACCGAAGGAAGGTGGCCTGTGGGTGGGAAAGAAATGAACAGAATGGACCTTGCAAGGCTGTTGTTTCTCAATCAGCCAGCCTAAGACCCTGGGAGTCACGGAGTTGTTGGAGGGGGTTCTGTAACCCATGGATAGATCTGAATTTACAGAAGCTTCTCAACTTATGAATACTAAAGTAACAAAATGCAAGGCTCTGCAGAAGTCATTGGTGTTAAAATGTGGTCCTCAGACCCGGACAGTTTTGGAATTACTGAGGCAGAGTGAATAACCCGGGGGTGAGCCAGAGAGCCTGGCAGGAGGGAAGACTGTAAATGAGTCACAAGTGCTCTGGGAGGAAAGCGGGGAGGAATCATGAAGGTTGAATTGAAGGGAGAAACGTCTCTGACCTCCAGGATAGAGCTGGGAAGAGCAGAGAATGTGGTGTATCAGCAGCAGGAGATCTGAGCAGGCACACGCAACTTTGGAAGCCAACCAATTTGTAGTGAGCAGAAGAGCTTTCCCGAGGACCACATGGAACTAAACGAGAGCTGTTGCATCCTCTGAGGCAGGCTTCTCAGGCTTTCCATGTGCACGAATCACCTGGGCATTTTGTTAGGATGCAGATTCTGACAGTGTATATCTAACAAGTTCCCAGGTGATGCCACACTGTTGGTCCACATAGGGACTATATATGGTTTTGGTAATAATAACACTAATGGGTGGGCCCCAGGGGAAGTTTCTAGGGCTTCCTTGGAGGTAATAGCATGTCTGCTGACACCTGTCCCTTTTGGTTATCTCCACAGCTCACATTTCTCTAGACCCTCAGACTTCCCACCCCAAGCTCCTCTTGTCCGGTGACCACCAGCGGGCTCAGTTCTCCTACAAATGGCAGAACTCTCCAGACAACCCCCAGCGTTTTGACCGGGCCACCTGTGTTCTGGCACACGCTGGCATCACAGGGGGGAGACACACGTGGGTGGTGAGTATAGACCTGGCCCACGGGGGCAGCTGCACGGTGGGCGTGGTGAGCGAGGATGTGCAGCGGAAGGGGGAGCTTCGGCTGCGGCCAGAGGAGGGGGTGTGGGCTGTGAGGCTGGCCTGGGGCTTCATCTCTGCTCTGGGCTCCTTCCCCACACGGCTGGCCCTGAAGGAGCAGCCCCGGCAGGTGCGGGTGTCTCTTGACTATGAGGTGGGCTGGGTGACCTTCACCAACGCTGTCACCCGAGAGCCCATCTACACCTTCACTGCCTCCTTCACTAGGAAGGTCATTCCCTTCTTTGGGCTCTGGGGCCGTGGGTCTAGTTTCTCCCTGAGCTCCTGAGAAGGTGCAGTTACCTACCCTCCTCTAAGTACAGGACTCAAATCAACTCAAGTACCATGTGGACTTAATCCCTGGCTGGGTCACCTGGAAGACTTGAATAGAAACTACTGCTTTGGAAGATGGGATGGGGCCAGTTGGTAAGGGACAGAGGAGAGGACACTCAATCTACTGATCAAGACCTTTCCCCAATGCCCAGTGGATGGCCAGGGTACCTGGGGACTCAGGCTGCTGCCAGCTCTCCTCACCACCATCGTTGCCAGGCACAGAAGTAGCTGCATAGAAAGAGCACTGGATTTGGAGTCAGAAGACCTGGGTTCTTAAACCAGCCTTGTAACCAGTTGTCTGACTTTAAGCAAGACATCACTTCTTTTCATCTTGTTTTCTTCCAATTATATTAGGGTTCATGAAATCATATTCTCTAGAAACATTTATTTTGTGTTAACCATGAACCAAGCAGTGTGGTAGCCACTGGTGATTTGAGAATATATAGAAAAAAAACCAACACAAAACCTGTTCTGTAACTGAAAGAGCTCTTGGGAAGACAGAGAAACATAAAGAGGAAATTACAGCACAGTGTGGCGGGTGCTATGGGAGGTCCAACCCCAGCATCATGGAAGCTCAGAGGAAGGGGCATGGCTCAGCCTGGAGGGAGAGGGTGAGTGGGGGATTGCTTTCTGAAAGGGGTGGTCTAAAGGATGCCTATGGTCAATAAGGAAAAGAGGGGAAGAAGCATCTTAAGAAGAGGAAACAGCAGAGAACTGGCTGGAAGACCCGTGACCCATGGAGCACTGGGGCATCTCCATTGTCCTCATGGGCAGATGTGTGCCATCCCCAGCCGATAACACTCACTGCCTCCTTCCTCCTGGTGATGCCCCTTCTGGCTGAGGTAAAGGTGCAGGACTTGGGGGCAGGGGGACATAAGGGATAGCCATAAATCATAACTCAAGGACCACACTCCACCCCTGGGGAAATTGTCTTCCTGATCAGTTGATTACCAATGAGATCAAGAAATGAGATAGTGGAAGCAAATGGGTCACAAGTAGCTCAGCTGTGGGCTCAGAAATTGCTAGGCAAAAGAATTCCAGAAGGAGGCCAGGGCATACGTTGGATGACCTGTGACCTTTAGCCTAAAGAGTGGAGATACCGTCATGGAGACTACTGTAGCGACATCTGAGAAATGGGATGGAAGAGTGATCATGTTTTATTTTCTAGTTCTTGTCAGTATTGTATTTTCTTTTGCATAATCATGCCCTTCACTGACAGTCTTTTTAACATCATCTCTGTTTTCTCTGCTCAGATGTAAACTATTCCACTCTATCATCTCCCTACTAGGTCTTCTGGGAGGAGGGGGGCCATCGGGGTGCAATCTCAAAGGCAGAGGGCACAGCGTGCTTAGGCCCAACCTTAGAATTCAACTGAGAAGTTCCACTGTTCATCCTTAGCTCAGCAGGTAGAAAAGATATGATCAGAAGCCAAGGGTTAGAGATTGAATTGCTTTCCCTGGGAGTGTGCAGTATCTCATTAAAATATATATTCAAAAAAATATAGACACATGCAAGTGCCTATATAATGATAAAACATATCCAAAGCACCCAAACCTGTGATGCCACTAAAAAGTAGATCCTATTTTTCTGTTTATTTTTGTTGGCTTTAGCTGTGTCTTTTAAATGGACTATTATCCTCTAAAATGCATGTGTGTAAAGATCCTGGCTTGCTGCTGGGGAGCTTTACACACCTTGTGTCACTCTGTCTTGGTAGCTAGCCAAGATCATGCAACTAGTTAATCCGTGTCTGACTCAAGGGCTCTTAACCGCTGTGCTGCACTGCTTCATTCAGAGATAGATGCCTGCATGGGTCCTAGTGATTATTTTAATGCTGGCTACACCCCACGAGTGACTTGGATTCAGAAATACAATTTATATTTCTTCTTTTTAAATTCTCTTTTCTTTTAATAGTTATATGTCAATGAAAACAATTTCTATGTCTCACACTGAGGAATAAAACTGCTCATAAGTGAAAACACTCATGTTGGTCTGTCAGCACCTGCTTCTCACCAGGGTAATTTTACTTGCTTTTGTAGTATGCAGTCAGCACAGGAGAAGTGGATACATCCTAAAACCTGGTAACTTTAAGATAAGGTAGCTTAACGAACCTCCTTGCTCTGCTGGCCAGAAGTGGAACTCTGGGTTCCCTTCCCAGGAAGTGCTCAAGTCTAGAGGCCCCCGAGTCCCAGCTGCCCTTTCCGACTCTGAAGGACTATTGCACACTTGTAAAATCCACAGTTCACACCTCATTTTTCACAGCTTCCATGGTAGCAACCCTTTCTATTGCAAAGAAGTGAGACCCACTCAAGTTAGTTCTAATAATAGGTAAGTTTATTATAAAAACAGGCACAGAAATAAGGGAAATGGGATTTTCTACCATGAGCCAGGCCTCGTGAGAAGCTACGTCAGGGGTGAGTGAGTTGGTGGGGTCACCACTCCTTCCTGTAGGAAGAACTAGAGATTCAAAAAATGTTGATAACAATAACATACATAGAACTCATTTTGGCCAAACCCCATAATAAATATTTCTATATATTATCTCGTTTAATTCTCACAACCGCCCTGGGAGGTAGGCGCTGTTATTAATATCCCCATTTTGTACTTAAGAGAACTGAGGCATGAAGGTCGAGCAGCTGGTCTCAAATCAGCCGATAGTAAGTAGCAGAGCCAGCATTTGAATTCTGGTGCTTTGGCTCCTGAGTCTGTGCTCATGACCATTATGCAGTGGAATGTTGTGTGCCCAAGACCTACTGGTAAGAAGGGGGCTCGAGGTCCGAGGCAGCGTGAAGACTGGATCTTCCTGCGGCCTCTCAGCAGCATGGGTGGTGGACACCTGCTCCAGTGCACGGGGGCTGTGCATGCAGCTCTGATTCTCTGTGTCTGCTCTTCTTGCCAACTGCTGACACATTCACCATGGATCCCTTCTGAGTCTCCAAGAGGGCCTGATGGTTTCAGTTAATTACTATTGTCCCTCTTTGATAAGGCCTTTTTTGATAGGTGACCTCATAGACTCGACTGGCCAACCATCTGCTGTTGAGACACCCACCCCTGGCCTGATCATCTGTGGTCATGTCAGAAGCAGCCATAGAGGGCCTGGCAGGCTTCTTCAGTATAACGAACTTCTCTCCTGTGCGCTGCCATTCTCCTCCCACTCCTGGTATAAGTTCTCTTGGTGACATTAGCCTCAGCTGGGATGCAGGAACTGCTAGTTGTCACTTCAGGGGTGTTCTTTCCCAAGGTTACAGAGGAATTAGTTGTCAGGACCGAGACCTAAACTCAAGTCTGACTCTGTAGTTTTTACTCTTTGCACCACCACATGGCTTGTTTTATTCTTGTGGCCATGTTTTATTCCTTATACCTCGAAGTATGGTATTGACTACTTCATCGAGGGCTCAATAAATACTAATTAAATGGTAATTGATGGCTCCTTTTAAACAGAGGATTAAGAAGGGCCCTTTTGCTTTCTAATTAATTCATTCATATATACATTTAAAATTTTGTTGAACACCAACTGTGAGCCAGGCACTGTTCTAGACGTGAGGACACAGACAGTATGGTCCCTGCTCACCCAAAGAAGTGAGGCTTGTGCACAGATGACTAATATATAGCTGTATTCATTATCCATGTCTCCATAAAAATTACCACAAATTTACTGCCTTAAAACCACACACATTTTTTGTCTCACAGTTTCTGTGGGTCAGAAATTTTGGCACAGCTTTTCTGGGTCCTCAGCTTAGGGACTCACAAGACTGTAATCAAGGTGTTGGCTGAACTGGGTTCTCATCTGGCTCAGCTGGGGAAGAATCTGCTTCCAAGGTCACTGGTTGTTGGCAGAATTCAAGTTCTTGCAGCCACAAGACTGAGGGCCTCTGCTTCTTGTTGGCCGGAGGCTGCTCTTGGCTCCTAGGAGGGGCTCTAAGTGAGTTGGCCAATGAGGAGGAGTCCTATACAATGAACGCAGTTGCCAGAGTGACACCCTATCACCGTTGCCATATTCCATTGATTAGAAACAAGTCACAGATCCTACTCACATTCAAGGAAAGGGTACCAAACAAGGTCATTCATACCAAGAGGTGAGGGTCACCAAGGGGGGCTGTCTTTGAGTCTGTCTTCCACAACAATAATAAATAAATGCCAGGCAAGTGGTACAGACAACAAGTATTGCAGGAGCTCAGCTGGGCTCCATATGTGAGGTGGGGTCATCACTGGTGAGCTCGGGCCATCCAGATCCTTGGAGGATCCTATTTTAATGAGATTGCAAGAGAAGGGCACTACCATCAGTTCACAGGCAAATGGAGATCTCACAAATAGTCCTGGAGACCATGGACCCTGACCTCTGCGGTGACAGCCACAAGCGTGAGCCTGTCCTGGAAGGAGGCTGGCTATCATCCAAGAGTCAGAGTGTCAGGCATCAGGTGATGACTGTGGGCATGAGGAAATGGGGACATGTTCGGGAGCTGGCAGGCCTGAAGGTACACCGGGTAGACCTGATGGGGGCCTGGACAGGTTGGAGGAAGGAGAAAGAGGAGGCTGAGGTGAGCCTGAAGTGAGGTGTCCCAGAGAAGAACAGGTCAGAGCTTCTGAGGATGGCTGAAGAAGCAATTCATTGACTCTTTTCCCCAACTGGGGATAAATAACCTCTAGTTTCTGTGGAGCACTCCTAGAAACAAACAAATCCTTCATAGATTAATATATGTTCATATATTCCATTGACCATGTAGCATGAAGATACAAAAGCAAACAGAGCAGTGGGTCTCCTTGACCTTGATGAAACCCTGTGCATGTCTATGTTGCATGGGTTTATATGCACATGCGGGAAAGAAGAAGGGACAGCTCATACCTGTTCAGTAAGTCACCGGCATTCTAGGAGAGAGAAAAGTGAGAATCATAATCGGTTCTCAGGTTCCCGTCACCTCCAAATTCCTTTCCCAATTCACTGTTAGAGGCCACTCTGGGGTCCCACCTTGAGAACTGGGAGAACATAGCAACACCCCTCTTCTGTACCCATTCTGCTGCAACAGCACTCTGTACCCTGGAACAAGCATTGTCTACCACAAATCACCACATATCACATGGGCCCCTCCCTCTTACACCTCCCAGAAGGGTGATACAGATGGGCTGCCTACTATCCAGGAGAATCCCAGCCCTTGGGGAGGCCTCAAGGTATGCACCTTCAGGGTGTTGGTGTCTAACTCCTTGGCCATCCTCTCCAGATCAATGACCAGGCTGCTGAGCTGAGTTACTGCTTTGGAGATTCTGGCCACTTCTTCTGGCATGTGCTTCAGCTGGCCCGGCTGCTGCTGAGGGAGGGCATCCAGCTGTTTCCTAGTTTGGTGCTGGCTCTCCAGCTCAGCCTCCAGCCTGTGGTTCCCACAGTCTACCTGAAACTACAGGAAAGGGGCTCCCTAAGACTCAATGTCAGGTGGCTCCCTCCTGGCCCTTCACAGTCTCTGAGTATCTGAGCAGGAAAGCTGATTCCTCAAACTTCTTCCCCTTATAGTGTTTCCGCTGTGTGTCACAGGTACTGCAGAGGCAGCTGTGGTTCTCATAAAGGCAGGGACACCTCCCCTTTCTGCCTCACACTGAACATCTACAGATGCCATGTGACAGGATGGAAAGGTAGACTGTCAGAGACAGAAACAGAGGCCTATGGCTTGTGTGGTAATTTTCAGTGGATGAGATACTGGTCTCCCTTGATCCTTACTGTGAGCCGGGTAGAGCAGGACTGGTTATCATTTAACATATAAATCACATAAAGATCAGAGGGATTAGTTGGCCGGGCATGGTGGCTCATGCCTGTAATCCCAGCACTTTGGGAGGTAGAGGCAGGTGGATCACGAGGTCAGGAGTTCAAGACAAGCCTGGCCAAGATGGTGAAACCCCATTTCTACTAAAAATACAAAAATCAGCTACTCGGGAGGCTGAGGCAGGAGAACTGCTTGAACCCAGGAGGCAGAGGTTGCAGTGAGCCGAGATCACACCACTGCACTCCAGCCTGGGTGACTGAGTGAGACTCTAAGACTCTGTCTCAAAAAAAAAAAAAGATCAGAGGGCTTAACCTGCCTAGGCCACTTACTTAGCAAATCTTGATGCCAAGACCAACACCCAGAGTTCAGCCTCCAAGACCATCTACCCACATCAGGCTGCTCCAGGGACAGACAGATGTGCAGAACTGTAAGTAAGGACCCCTGAGAACACTCCAGGTAGTCCTTCCCAGGAATCTGAAAAACCCACCTGCAGAGCCTGCAGTTTCTCCTCCTCCTGAGCCTTGAGCCGCTGAAGTTCTGCGATGTCTTTTCTGAGCTTCCTGCTCCGGCGGTTGAGTCGTTCCTAAAGAGACACACACCTGCTTGTCAGACTGGGAGTGACGGGGGCAGCCCCTGGGGAGAGTCATGGAACATGGAAGGGAGCCTGATCCCAGGATGAAACTGATGTAAAATTCTACCTACAAAGAAATGCTTTTAGAGAATCGTGGTTGGAGTAAGGAACTTAAGAGTTTCTTTATTGGATAGTGGTGGGGAAAAAAGTAATGGGTTTTTTATTTTTTTACAGTCTTATTACTACAGAAAAATAACAGCTAGCAACAGAACCATTTCTACTTGATTTCAAGGTGCTTTCTCTCAATATATGAAAGTTATATGACAGTCTTCTAGCACTTCTTATTATTTGACATTAACAAGTGAAGCCAGTAGGGAGAGAATTGCCTCAAAGAGCAGATAGTGGCCGGAAGTGGTGGCTCACGCCTGAGATCCCAGCACTTTGGGAGGCTGAGGCAGGTGGATCACGAAGTCAAGAGTCAAGACCAGAGTCTGGTCAAGATGATGAAACCCCATCTCTGCTAAAAATACAAATAAAAAAAATTATTAGTAGTAATCCCAGCTACCTGAGAGGCTGAGACAGGGTAATTGCCTGAACCAGGGAGGCGGAGGTTGCAGCTAGCCAGGATTGCGCCATTGCACTCCACACTCCAGACTGGGGAACAAGATAGCAAGCCTCTGCTACCACTGCTCCCTGGTCCTCAATAGGATGAACAACAGGCAGAGCCCTTTACTAGGTGTAAACCCATAGCCCAGGCCGGCAGTGCCTTCTCCTTCAATCTTAAATCAGTATCTAGATAGGTCACTGTATCCTTGAAGCTATGAAGATAATGAATGATTTGAGTTTCTAAAAAATTTTGCTTTCAGGTTTTTGATGACCTATAAGAGAAGCAAAAATAACAACAAATGCTTTAAATGGCTGCCCATGGTTCAGGGAGGTGGTTGGAGGGTGTATGATAAAATGGAAAAAAAAAAACGAGAAATGGGTTTGTGAACTAAAGAGCAGGATGCATTGTTAGCTGGAAAGTGTGTGTTTTATTAAATCTTTCCCACTTCGGATTTTTTAAAAGAATCTTTTTTGAGGAGATTTTGTTGATGTACAGGTAGAAGTTGGGGGATGGGGAAGACAACTGAAAGTTCTTTCTGGCCTGAGACTTTGCTGGTGAAATCAAGGTCAAAGGACTGTATGTGTGAGGGGTCAACAAGAGCATTTGACAAACAAGCTGCAGTAAGCAGAGAAGACAGTGATGTCACCACGAAGTTATTAAAAATGTGTCACATCACTGGGTGTTACCTGCAGGCATTTCTCAGCAGAGGGGGAATAAAAAGTGATAGGTGTGGGAGGTAATAAATGGGCAACATGGACGTTGCTCACGGGTCTTGCTGAAGAAGTTGGCAGGCTGGGTTGGTGTGGAATTGTTTGTGTGAGCACAAGAGTTCAGGTCCTGAAAAGCACAAACAGTCTCCACCCCTTGCATCTACTCTCTTTCTGCCCTCACAGTCAAGTCTTCTGGTATTGCTATGTTCGCCTCCTCTCTGTCATCGTTCCTCAGCCAGCCGCCTTGTTTCTCATCACTCCTTTCAGGCATCTCTCTCCAATGTCACCTGGGATCTCCAGCCGCGAAATCTGCAGGTGCCTTTTTGGACCACCTCTCCATCCCCATCCTTCCTAGACCTGTGCCTTCTGCCACTGCTTCTTCGCCTCTTCATTTTTCTTGTAAAAAGAAGTCTTGAAATTGGCTCCTCAACCCTTTTCTATCTCAAACTATGTCCTTAGCATTCCTTTCTGGAAGCTTCAGATCTTATAATTCCAAAACCAAATCTTTCTTCCTAGCAGTCCATCTCATGCTTCCAACTGAGAGCTAAGTATTGCCTACTGCCCTGTTGGCAGCTCAAAATTGATACTGTCAAATCAAACATGATGCCCCCTTCCCCACCCTCTTCTGCAGTCCACACCTCTTGACCTTCATATTTCTGGCATTGGAACTGCCATTCTGCCTGCCATTCAGCTTAAAATCTGTCATATTTCACCTTTGTTGATGTTACTCCTCCCTTCAAAATGGCTTCTCATCAACAAAGATAAGCCCAAACTCCTTCACCCAGCATCCAAGGCACCCTGTGACCCAGCCCTAGTGGACATTGTCCGGGATTCTCTCTCTTCTCCCTCCTTGCTCTCTTCACCAGCACACAACATTGCTTTCCACTTCCTGAACACCTGCATGCAGCCACACCTCCTCATAGCCTATCTTTTACTTCCCTCTGCCAGAATGCTTTATGTTTCTGCCTGTCAAATTCAGACCTGTTAAGGTCCAGTTCAAAAAGCCAGAGTCCTATTATCTGGCAGTTTAAAATTTAATAAAGTCAACTACAGGCACTGTGTAAATGAAAAAAGAAGGCAAAGATAACAGCAATAAAGATAAAAGCATAGAACAACTGAAGATAATACATTCATATCATTTACAATATTCAAAATGAGTAAGGTAAAGTCCTCTGTTTCTAAAAAATGCTTTTTCACCAATTTTTGCATTAAAATATTTAATGGGTGTATAGCACATAAATAAGACGCTCATTAGACTTGAAAAACCAAATTCTTGCACTTCCACCTACCAAAATATTTCTTAGTGGAAAAAAAGACAAATTGAAATCTAGAAAATAGTCGAAGGACTGTCTTATCTAAATGAATATATTAAAATTCTGTCAGACATTCAGATTAAATCATTAAATTTTAAAAATCTGACAAAAAAAGGGCATTAAACAGACAAGAAGTACCTATCCCTGACACTAGGGGGGAAAAAAAGAGAAACATTAACAGCTTTCAAAATGCATGCTCCTTATAGAACTGTGTCCCAAATGTGGATTTAAAATATCACTCACATGATTATGATCTAGAAAATGTCAGAAAAATTTTAAAAAATGTGTAAGTAAATACATGAGCTCAGCAAAGAACTTCATTTGAATCTTCAAATACAAATTGTCAAAAAAATACTGTTATAAAATATATAATTACCTTTAATAGAGTCAGGGCACATGAGGTTTAAGTAGAGAAAATTTAGTCTCTGATTCAAATACGTAGTGGGAAGCTTTTAGTGATATATCTTGGTACTGGTTGAGAAGACTAAATAAATCCCCAAAGTTATGATTTTTAAAGTAATTAACAAATTTAATGCAATAACCATTAAAATCTTAGGGAATGTTCTGTAAAATTTAGAAACATTGTAAAAAAAGCACTCATCTTAATGAACAGTTAGCAAAAATAGAAGGTAATAAAAATTGTTAAATGGCAAAAATGCTGCTAGATTTAAAAATAAACCATCAAGTAACAGGTTTCAAATAGTCATATCATAATAACAGAAAGAATAATCAATTGACTAGAGTGAAAAAAAAAAGCCCATCATAAGAACTTAATTTATGCCAAGCGAGAAACAACACGTAAATGTGGAAAGAATTCACTATTATAGAAATGCTTTGGGGACAACTGGATACCAGAACAAAAAAAAATTAACATGGAGTCATCCTTCACATAACATACTATATAAAATTCCAAGTAAGCCAGGAATGAATAAACCTTTAAAAATAAAACAGAGCAGCACACTCATATTAGACAAATTTCCGTGTATTTAGAACATGAAGATTATATTGTAAAAAAGAATGCAACCAATTTAAATACAATTTTCTAAAATGTTGCCCAAAAATGTAATTAAGAGGAAATAACAGAATAAAAAAAATGCACATTAAAAGACTGGGCGTCGTGGCTCAAGCCTGCAATCCCAGCACTATGGGAGGCAGAGCCAGGAGGATCACGAGATCAGGAGATCGAGACCGTCCTGGCTAACACGGTGAAATCCTGTCTCTACTAAAAATACAAAAAATTAGCCAGGTGTGGTGGCACGTGCCTGTAATCCCAGCTACTTGGGAGACTGAAGCAGGAGAATCGCTTGAACTGGGAAGGTGGAGGTTGCAGTGAGCTATCTCACCATTGTACTCCAGTCTGGGTGACAGAGCAAGACTCCGCCTCAAAAAAAAACAAAGTGTAGGTTAAACACAACTAATGTAGCCCATTAACCAAAAGATAAACTACTTTGATGCAATCATGTAGAATTTATGCCCTGATTCTAGGGGAAAATGCAGACATCGAGTCTTCAGGGATAAAAGCCTCACCACTAGCATTCATAATCAAGCAAAGTAAAACAATGTACATCACTGTCACTCACTTACTAAACCAGCAAAACACATTGAAGTGACTGACACTGGCATTGGTTGGTCAGTGAGGAAACAGGTATACAAATAAGAGTTTGTAGATTTTATAAGTTTTTCAACCTTTTTAGAGTATAGTCAGGGATTATATGATTCTTTAAATAACATAATTTGTAATACTTAATCTACAAAGTTTAATTTAAATAAATAGAGATACGGTGAAAAAATCAGTTAAAAAAACTCCTTGATTTCAAAAGTATACTATCAAAAGTATACTATCAATATCCATGAGTACACATAGGGTCCACCATTACAATCACTTCTTCAGAAATACCCTCAACTCCCTAACCCTCTCTCTCTATCACTTTTCAGACAACTCCTTATCCTTGGTAAAATGTATCATCACTTCTTGTTGGCTGACTGTCCTCAGGCAGCCTCCTGAAACATGTTAAACATTTCAGACCTCAAGTTGGTGCTCCATACTGTCTGCTAACCCTGCATAGTTTCTCTTGTGGGTTCACTCTCCCACACTACATCACGCCATCTTTCTTTTCAAACCTTTCACATCCATCCCGACCTCACCCATACTGCTGATGCTCCCTCCTCACTTACTTCTGAGAAAATAAAAACCAGAACAAAACCTGCATTTCCAAAACTGCAAAACTACGTACACTTGCAGACACCTTCTCTTGTTCCCTATTATTACTATGGAAGAAGTGTGCCTCCTCTCAACCCAGCTCCCACGCCTCTGCCACCACCTTACTGAAGTATTAGCATCGTTCAATGCAATCTATTGTCATCTCTTAAAATACCCTTCTCTCTTAGCAATTGAGACTCCATTACCCTTGTTTTTCTTCTGACTTTCTGGCAACTCATCCTACGTCTTCTTTGCTGGTTCTCCTCTACCTACATCTAAATGACGGCCTTTCCCAGAACCTTACCCTGAAACTTCTTTTCTGTCTAGCCTCCTTTGAGGCTATTACATCAATTCCTTGGTTTCTTGGTTGTCTGTTTCTTTATTTGAGTCAGGGTCTTGCTCTGTCATCCTGGGTGCAGTGCAGTGGTAAAATCAAAGCTCACTGCAGCCTTACTCTCCTGGGCTCTAGCAATCCTCCCACCTCAGCCTTCCAAGTAGCTGGGACTACAGGCATGAGCCAATGCACCCAGCTCGAAATTGTCAAGTCCTTTTTTAAAAAAAAAAATCCTGCAAATTTCACTTCATTGTTCTTATTGTAGAGATAGTATCTCATGCTGTTGCCTAAGCTGGTCTTGAATTCCTGGGCTCAAGAGATCCTTCCACTTCAGCCTCCCAAAGTGCTGGGATTACAGGTATGAGCCACTGTGCCCACTTTCCTTGGATTTAAATATTGTCTTTGTCCTGATGGATCTTTGTTCTAGGTTCTAAGAATATGACTCTGGAGATGTACCTTTGTGATCCAGTTGCATATCTAAGATCCTATTTTGATGTGTCTCAACTTGGACTCAATTTGTCTTGAATGAAACTCTTGATGTTGCATTCAAACCTGTTCTACCAAGTTCTTATCTTTCACATCATCCGCTCAGTTTCTCAGACCAGAAACTCATGAAGTTGTGTTTGACCCTCCTCCTTCCTTGAATCTACTTCTAATCTATTAGTAAGTCCTGTCGATTCAAACTCTAATGATAAATTCTTCAAATATAACAAGACTTCCCAGGCGTGGGCATCTGCATGCACTCCCTGCTGCCCAGTCTTTGCACTGGTCAATTTCTCTTCTTCCAGCCCTCAGCTTCAATGTCACTTCCTCTATGAGACCCTCACTGACCACATGGACATGGGCCACCCATTACTGTCCATCCCAGACGCTTGCTTATTTTCTTCCTAACTAATAAAATGTTACAGTTCTTTGATTACTTATTTGTGTCTCCCTTACTAAACTGCAAACTCCTGGTGGAAGGAATGGTATCTGTCTTCACTGATTCCTGGCATATACTGCAGTTTCTCACACACAGCAGGAACTTATTAAGTTTTTACTTAATGAACAAATGTCATCATTATTTATTTGTTTTAGGTTTCTTGTCATTATTTATAGTCAGATTTGAAACAAGAATTATGAATCATCTTTGTACTTCCTGCAATGCCTAGCATGACATCTAACACAAAGTACAGACCTAAGTAAATCATTTAGTGAGGGGAATAAATTTCTCCATCTTACGCTGCCTCATTGGCAGACGAGAAATCCCCCACCCCACTCTCTGTGGACAGTGTGCCTAGAGGAAATGATGTTAGAATCAAGTAGAACTTTGCAAAATAATTTTCAAAAAATTCGAAAACTGGCTTTTTGAATTATTTCTCTACCTTTCCGTAGTCGTTTCCAATATAGACTTCCCACTTTCTTATTTTGTATCATAACATGTTCTCCAAAAGCCAAGTATCTCACAGAAGATTTTGGAAATTCGGCCTTCACTATTGGATAAAAGGACACCATGTGAAAATATCGTCAGTCGCCCAGTCAAATTCTAACTGGATTGGGGTCAGGGGAAAGGTTGATAAAAAATTCTAAAGCTAATTGGCAAAATAAAGATATACAAGCATCTGCACAAATTTTGAAAAATAAGAGTATTGTGAGGGTTCTATCAAAATATCTAACATTAAAACATATTATAAAGTGCCTAAAATATTTTGATTTATAGACAAGCATAGACAGAATAGAACAAAACAGAGAATCAAGGAAATATGCAATAAAATATGCACATATGGTGTATTTTAACATTGGCATTCAAATCAGTGGGGAAACTCTATGAATCATTCAATAAATGGTGATAGGACAAATGATTATAACTTGGAAAATCTAAAGTTAGACTCCTACCTTATGCTATCACTGAAATATATCTTGGATAGTCTATATCCTCCAATATATATGTTGAAGGATATTCATTAGAACATTCTGTGTAATTTTTTTTTTTTTTGAGACGGAGTCTTGCTCTGTCGCCAGGCTGGAGTGCAGTGGCGCAATCTCTGCTCACTGCAACCTCCGCCTCCTGGGTTCAAGCGATTCTTCCGCCTCAGCCTCCGGAGAAGCTGAGACCACAGGCACGCGCCACCACGCCCGGCTGTTTTTTGTATTTTTAGTAGAGACAGGGTTTTACCATGTTGGCCAGGATGGTCTCAATCTCTTAACCTTGTGATCCGCCCGCCTCGGCCTCCCAAAGTGCTGGGATTAAAGGCGTGAGCCACCGCGCCCGGCCATTCTGTGTAATCTTAAAACAAAACAATAGCTTGTAAATAACCCAGTGTCTGCCAATTTATGGTACATTCATATAATTCAATACCACACAGTTGTTGAAAAGAATTCAGAAGATCTATATATGCTGATGGGAAAATATCCAAGACAAACTTTTAAATAATGAAAGTGAGTTACAGAAAAAAATAGAGAGTCCTTTGAGTGTGCGCATGTGTGTGTGTGTGAGTGTGTTTTAAGAGTGCATTTATAAACACATTTTTTGGAAGGATGTACAAAAATCTGACAATGGTTACCTTTGAGGACTGTGAATGGAGGGAGAAAGGCAGACAAATTTTTAGTCTTGACTTTATTCCTTTCAGTGCTTTCTGAATTTATTATCTAGAGCATGTAACTTTTGTCATAGAAAATTTAACGGAATAAGATAAAAATAATTACCATAGCAAAGAAAGGAAAAGGAAAGAAAAGACAAATGCAGAAGGAAGAGAGAGAAAAAATTATGTACTAATTTTCAGGTTTTAATATATCAGCAGGATAATTACTAGTGTATATAAAACCTGATTACATTTCTAGCCAAGTTTCTAGTATTACCAACCGGGAATTCACACAGTCTTAGTCCTGAAAGGGTTTTGCACTAGTTAGTCCAATTACTTCATTCTGCAGATGAGCATATTGGGACCCTGACATCACAGTGACAGTGTTCTCTTTTAGACAGACTCACATTAATGCATTGGAACATCAGCCTCAAAATATACACAGAAAAGCAAAGACAAGGGTCCAAAATAGGATGAAGCAGAAGAAACAAAGAGAGATGTCCGTCGTCGAGCTATTCTGAGGTGCCAGGCATGATGAACATGTAGGATGCAGTACCTCACGGAGGTGGGGGCAGGGCCTAGCTACGGTGACCGGGGCTTACCTTGTAGTGACTGAGGGCGTTTTCAATGGTCAGCTCACGATGAGACGTGTGTTCAGGGGACACCAGGCATTCCACACACAGAAGACGTCTGCTCTCCTCACAGAACCTGCACACCCTCTTCCGGTGGTTGAGGCAGATATAACCTGTTCCCAGCACCTCCTCGGAACAGGGCTTCCGGCAGAGGGGGCAGCAGATGACCCCGGAGGCTGAGGCCTTCTCCACGTGCTGTTTCAGGCACACTCGACAGAAGAGATGTCTACATTTGGTGCTCACGGCCTCCTTCAGACTCTCCTGGCAGATGGGGCAGACGCCCTCCTCCTGGGTGTCCTTATGCAAAGGGATCATGGCCTTGTCGCCACCGTGTCAGCCTCCGGCCTGCCTCCTGTCTGCAGGGCCTCCTTCCTCACTGGTCTTCGGAAGGCCTGTGGCCCTCAATAGTCCCAGATAAGAAGGCCCGGTTGGAAGGAGGCAGCCCTGGAGCAGCCTGGAGAACAGGACACAGCCTCTAACTTCAGGCAATTGCCCACTCTCCATCAAGGATGCCGTGACATAGACCACACAAACCACAATTCTGCACAAGTTTCAGAAATAGCTTATCAGCTTTCACATGGACCCTGCAGTTTCCTTGTATTTGTCAAACTTGAAATTATTTTCATACACCTAGAGGAAGCAAGTGATGCAATAACCAACTCTGTTTTCCTCTTGAGAGCCTTATGTGAATATTTTTATGGGCCCCAAATTAAAAGGGCAAGGTGTCAACGTCATGGCCAAAAGCTAGACCGCCATAAACTTACAACGTGAATTCTCCGCTGATTTGCCATCAGTAGAGAGAGTTTGGTAGGAGTTTGAACTGTTTTCTCCCACACTGTCACACTAGATGGCTCACTGCTGCCCATTACTACCACCAATCATTACAGCAGCACCTCCATCAGCTGGTCATTCTCCCAACCAACATCCCTCCCAGGGTCATATAGATTCCACACTGAAAGGATGAGAAAGTAAACAGGACACAGAACAGACCAGAGACTTGTGTAATGTTTGAAGCCACTTTGTCCCTTGCTGTCAAATCACCTCCAAAGACGACCCAAAGAAGGAAGTCCCGTCCCCTTCCTTCCACACTGAGCATTCACTCTCATTCCCTCATGCTACACCTCTTGCCTAGTCCCCCTCCTGAAAAGCTTTCTTAGTATCCTACCTCAGTGTCTTCTGCTATAACTTCGGATCATTTTCTCCAGCTCCAGACTTGGAGAGATGGCCAGCAGGTGAGTAGTTCTTAAATCGTGCCAATCATATGTGTTCATATGTCAGTAGATCTCAGGTGGGGTGGAGAGACTCACCCTTTCCTAGAAACACTGCATTACTAGGAAAATAACCTAGGGTAGCTGGAAGGTGAGATGGACGTTGACTGGTGCAGGGTGTGGCTTGTTTGCTTATGGGGAGGAGGAAGGACTTGGGCCTTTGACGTCGATATGACAGGACTCAACTGAGAAGGGACATCCCAGAACCCTAGCTTATGGAACCTCAGGATCCAGGTGTCACAGAACCATGGCACCCACTCAAGTTGCTGGAACATCAACTGCCCACCCGATTGCCTAAGTTCCCTCCAGTCAGGCTGGAGGCATAGAGTTTGGGGGATCCCCCAAGGGGTGCCACTGATAAGGGCTGTCACTTCAAACTTTTAAGGGTCCAAGAAGCTTGTTGAAAACCTTATTTCACAGCCTCCTCCCTCAATCCCACTTTGCCACTGTTTGCTGTGGGGTTGTGTGATACTGTAATATTAAAAAAATAGATATAATTAGTCTTGGCACAGAGCTCCTAAAACCCTTGAACAGATGCTCCTTAACTTATGATGGGGTCACATCCCAATGAATTCACTGAAGTCAGAATTATTGCAAGTTGAAAGTGTACTCAATACCCCAGTAAACCCATTGTAAAGTCAAGAACTTTAAGTTGAATCATCCTAAATCCAGATGCAGCTCAACTTACCACACAGTTACATTCTGATGAACCTATCTTTTATTATTTATAATAAGCCCCTTTCAATCCTACCCGAGTTTATGCTCATGAGGTGACTCTTGGAGGAAGAATGGGGGCTGGTTGTCAGAAAAACCAACCATGTGATTAGAGGGTTGGAACTTTCACTCTCACCTTTGACCTCTGGGGAGGGGAGAGGAGCCCAGGGACTGAGTTAATCACCAACGGCCAGTAATTTAATCAATCATACCTAAATCATGGAATCTCTGTAAGACCCTAAACAAAGACGTTTGGAGAGACTCCAGGTTGGCGAGTGCAGCCACATGCTGGGAGGGTGGCACATCCCACACTCCACTGGGGACAGAAGCTCCTGTGCTCAGGATCCTCCCTGACTTTGCCCTGTGTACCCCTTCATCTGGCCATGAAATCACCATGATCCTGGTGATTTCAAAGACCGTATACATGATCATATAACAGCAAGGCCTTTCAGTTCCTTGTCCTGCTCACATCCAATGACCTTTACTTTTGCCACCCACCCTAGTGGCCACTCTCTTGACCTTGTCAGGATTCAGATTTCACCACCTGAAATTAAAAATCTAGGCAGTGTACTCACTTATAGTTCTCTTCCTAAGCCATTTCCTACAACGTCTGTTCTTTAACCTTTAATCCTTGACCCCTCCACAATCTACATTTCTGTCATATCTCATGAAATAACATAAGAAACAAAAATGTGGACAGATTAAGTAACCTGCCCAAGACCACAGTGGTGTAAGATTTGAGCTGGGATTCAGATCTGAATGTCTGTCATCCCAGCCCACGGGCTTCATTATCAAAATATCATCTCTCAATATACCTTTTCTTGCTTTTAGAAAGAATTCAGTAAAAGCTTGATAAGTGAATGGGTTAATGGACAGATGGACAAATAGATTGATAATTAGACATATGGATAGACAGATGAAGAAACAGCACGTTGTACCAACCCAGAGTATTGATTATATAGTAACTTCTACTGATTAGGTACTTTTCTTGATTTTCCTGCTGGCTTATTGAGCAACTTGAAGGTGGAAATCCACTGTATTTAACTAGCACTAGCTTCAGAATGTTTCAAATGTAGAAACCACAGAAGGAAGAAAGATAAATTCAGTCACATTTAAAAAGACCTGCAAGGGGAAAAAAACCTGTAAGTGCAGTGACAAGAGACAAATGACCAAATAAAAATGGAAGAAGAAAAATATTACAACTGCCATCAAAATCAAAGGGCTAATTAATTACACTTTATATAGAGCTCTTACAAATAAGAATTTATCAACTACCAGAAGAAAATTGAGCAGAAGTATCTCAACAGACATTTCATAGAAAAAGAAATACAAAATATCCCTAAAGCATATTAAAAGATACTCACTCTCATGAAGAAAATGCAAATTAAAATAACACTGCATACTATTTCCCCCAATCAGATTGACAGAAATCCCAGTGTTTGGTAACACAGTGTCGGTATGTGTGTGAGGAATAGGCACTCCCATGTACTGCTGATGGAAATGTCAATTAGTACTCCTTCTTTACAGGAGTAGGAATTTGAGAATTTCCTCCAAGATTACAAATGCACATTCTCTTTGAGCCAGCAAGTCTGATGTTAGAAATTTAACATACGTATATACTCATGCATATGTGAAATAATATATGCATATAAATATTGCATCCATGTTTTAGAAACATTTGCTTCAAATTTTAGAAACTAACCAAATGTTCATCAATGGAAGTTAAGCTAAATAAAGTAGCTACATTCATTTAGTAGAACACTGTGCAGCCATTAGTAGGGGGTAGGATGCAGAAAGGAACTTTTGCTATTGGAATAATCTCCAACATAATTGATACATTAAAAAGAAAAAGCTTGATGGTGCCCATCTCACATCAGCCAGGAACAAAGCAACTCCTTGCTTATCCCAGCTTGGCTTTCAGTCTATGCCCACGCTTGGTTTATGCTTTGGACACATGGATTATTGAATTTAAAAAATAAAAATACATTTAAAAGCGAGGTGCAGGCTGGGCGCAGTGGCTCACACCTGTAATCCCAGCACTTTGGGAGACTGAGGCAGGTGGATCACGAGGTCAGGAGTTCGAGACCAGCCTGGCCAAATGATGAAACCCCATTTCTACTAAAAATACAAAAATTAGCCGGGTGTGGTGGTGCACACCTGTAATCCCAGCTACTCAGGAGGCTGAGGCAGAAGAATCACTTGAACCTGGGGAGCGGAGGTTGTAGTGAGCCGAGATCTCACCACTGCACTCCAGCCTGGGTGACAGACACTCTGTCTCAAACAAACAAACAAAAAAGGAAGATACAGAACAGTGTGTGTAATATGGTATTATTTGCATAAATGGAGGAAGAATAAATAACATTCTTATTTGCTTTTTATCCAAAGAATATCTCTGGAAGGATACATCAATAAACTAGTAAAGATTGCTTCTGAAGAGAGAAACTAGATGTCTGGAAACCAGGGGCAGGAGGGAGACTTTCCTCTGTGTTTTTAAAATTTTGAGCCAGGAAATGTGCCACCTACCTAAAGAATTACTTAAATTTTAAAATGTTAAAGAAGAGAAAGAATCAGTAGTCAGAATGAAAGGAATTCTGGACTAGTCAAAGAATCTGGATTATGATCCTAATTGTAGAGATTTGTAGCTTCATGTTCAGGGGCAGCCACAACTTCAGCCTCCTTTACAGGAAAGTGGATGAAATGTCACAGCTGGAAATGGATGTGCTTCATAAACTACAAACCAATGTGCAATTGTCAGGGTTCTTATTTCCGAGTCAGTCTATTCAGCATAGCTCCTTGCATATATTAGATGCTCAATAACTGTTTTAAAGGAGTGATCTTATCTAATTTCTCCTACTTTAAAAATATTGAAGACAAGAGTCAGGAGATTTTTGTCTTCTCCTTTCCTTTGTGATTCTTAATTGCCTCTGTTTTGACATTTCCCAGCAGAAAAGACCTACCTCCTACCCCTTTCTCACAGCTGTTCCAAACTCTTCACGTCAGTGGAAGCTCAGCTCAAGTCCTGGCTTCCTGAATTGAACTTTCCTAACAAGTCAGTCTTCATTCTGATGAATGAGGGCTAAGACCTACCTCACAGGTTGCTTGCCAAGCTGAGGGCTCTGGCTCAGGGCAGCAGTGGCCCCAAGGAAGTGAATGGATCCATCCTAATTTGTACTGTCTCATCGATTACCATTTAACTTTTGCCAACTTCCCTGGCTTTGGCTCATATTTAGCTCTATGAGATATAGGACTATATCTTTCTGTCTTTTCATACTCTCCTACACCTAACCCAGGGCTGGGCACCTTAAACCACTCTCTAAAGGTCTCCAACTAAGTCTTAAACTCAAATCCCAGCGATATTTTCTCTGTTCACATCCAAACTGATGACTCAAACGTTAGATCATTAGCAGTCCCCTCCTTGAAATTCTCCCAACTTTCTCCTGGGTTCTCTCTCACTTATTTGCTGATGCATAAAAGGAAATCTACTCTATCCTAGTGCAGCAATGTGGAACTACGTGGACTTCATAGGTGGAGAGGCCAGATCCAGACTCCCATTCTACCTCTGCACAGTTGTTAGCACTATGCAGATCCTGTAGCCTCCTTGAGGCTGGATGCCATCCTGGTCTTGATATCCCTATTGAGTTTAAATATTTGTGCATTCTTAAATGTCCCATCACCACCTTCTAATTATTCTTACCTGGATTATCTGCCACCCTGCCCAGAACAGGCAATAGCATCATTCAGCTGTTTTCGGCAGTTGTCTCTTGGCGGGCAGTAGGTGGCGCTGTCTTTCAAGACGACGTGGCTTCTGGTTCACCTCCGGAAGGTGCAGCGTTGCTGCCAAGACTCCAGGGCACTGGGAGTTTTCTTTTTTTAATGGTGGCTTAAAAACTGGTAGAGTAATTCCTCATGGCAAGAAATATCTGGCTGTGGAAAGCTAGCTGTGAAATATGTAGATTGAGAATGGGAGGAGAGAGGATGGAAGGGAAACATAAAACTGTGTAAGAGGAAGAGAGGTGGCCCTGGAGAGAGCGCCTGCAGAGGTGCAGAAGGCAGGCGACCAAGGAGGGAAGTTTACCAGTGAGAAATGTCTTGGGCAGAAATAGCAAAGAAATGTTTAAGAACAGAAATGCCTAATACTGAACCTTAAGTTGTCTGCTCTGTGAGTGTGTCCTCTGATGAAACCCGTTCTCTAACCCAACATTCAATACGTTTTATCCCTAGACTTCCAGGAAACAAGCAGTCAATCTATTACACATGGTGTTGGAAATAGTTGCTTGGTGCTACAAAGAAAAATTAGCAGTGAGACAAAGGATCTCTCAGCAAAGCAATTTTTACTTCCTGTAGGAATGGTACTCTCACCAGCCATCTTGCCACGAGAGTACAATGAACAAAGGAAAAGCAGACATATTTATCCTTTATGCATTTGGAATTGTCCTGACTGCTATGTCTAATCTCTATTGGTTAGAGCCAGACCTCACAATTTAAACTAAAACCTGATTGGCTAATAACTTAAGACTTTTCTAAACAGGTAAAAGCAATGGAGAACAAAAAGGAAGTCTAAATAAGGAAGGGGCATAGGCTGCGAGCTGGAACATGCCTGTGAGCACGTCCAGCACAGATACCTTGGTTAAAGTACAAGGACATAGAATGTACTACATGCCTATAAGCATGTCTAACAGCTACATAGGATAGGGCTTAACAAAGAGTTATTAGCAAAAAGCAATACGGCTTTGAAGAAAGTCTTTAAAACAAACTATTACTTCTAGCACTTATGAAACTTTGAAGAGGAACTTTTCTACTTCCCACACACAGTGACTTGAGTAAGAGGAAATTTAGAGGAATCACAGGAAAGGTGCTGTGCTCTATGTTTGATGATGAAGTTCTCAGAAAAACAGGGTTGGGGAGGAGCAGGGGTTCAAGATCTGGGATTCAGGAGGCACTGGGGACTCAGCAGAGCCCTTGGGAGCTGCTGGTGAAAGCAACAAGTTATTGGTAGAAACCTCTGAGTTCCACCCAGTGGCGTGGAGGAAACAACCTCCAATACAGCATGGCCTCACTTAGAGTGTAAAAAAGTTAGCCCATAGAAGCAGATAGTATTAATACAATGGTGGTTACTAAAGGCTGCACAATGGGGAGCATTGGAATGGGTTGGTCAAGGGATACAAAGTTTCAGTTACTTCAAGGAAGAATACTTCAAGAGTTCTATTGTACCTTATGGTGACTTGTTAGTAATGATTCACTGTGTTATTGAAAATTGCTAAGAGAGTAGATTTTAAGTGTTCTCACCACAAAACAAGAAAACCAAATGAAAGAAAACTAAAACAGCCTGAAATGTATTGAGGTTATTAGGCATTTATCAGGTTATAAGGAATCCTTATTTCAAGTCCTGCAAAACAGTCGCTCCTGAGAAGCACAGCCTGATGGACCAGTGTGGGCATTTTAGATGGCGAGGTTGTAGAAAGGAATGAATCCACCCCAAGTGGAATGCGTATGAGGGGCTGGCTTACAGTAAATACTTAAGTGGACACACCTATTTCAACAAAAGGATAAGGTTACACAATCAGCCACTTCCCTATAATAGGGGAATTTATGAGCTTCCAATTGCGAACACTGAGGCACAGGGAAGAATCAAAAAGAGTAAGCAAATGCAGAGAGTGATGTTCGGTGAGACAGACAGTAAGAGTCAGCCTGAAGTGGGACCCCAGCAGAGAGACTTCAGGGACAATCCTGCTGCAATCATGAGGTATGCAGAGGAAGCTCTGCCTTGAAGTTCATCCCTTGCACCAGCCCTTTCCAAGGCTCTGGAATTCCAAGCAATGTGTTCACATGATCATACCAGGTGTTTTGTAAAATTTGCAAAAGTAACATATTTTAACCATGGTTAGGACTATTGTCTCCTTCCGTGCCAAATTCCCTCTGTCAGTTTCTCTTGTAACAGGCTACATTTGGGGGATCTAGCTAAGGGGAAATTAAATTGGGATTACAGTGGTTGAGCTTACTAGGACATGTGGTTCATAAGCACTTGCATGTATAGTCAAGTTATTGCTACCTGTCTCAGTGTAGAAGTGGCTTATAGGAACCACCACCCACTGAGACAACTCACCCGACATCAGAGACTAAAGTGCAAGGTCAGAAATCTGTCAGGATAAGAATAGGTGCTGTGACATAAGGCACCAGAAGTCTGTGGACAGTGAAGCCAATAAATCCTTTTAACCCCTAGATGAAGAAAATTATAAGCATAGAACTCAGTCTCATCAAAGTCGAATCAAAATGGAAGTCCTCTTCTTTAGGAATCTACTTAACAATTATATATATATAATTAGACATACGTCATGACATAAAATGATCTCTTACATATTTGCACATGAAATTAGTAGAAGTTATTCTGACATCAGAAAGGGAATTGGAAGAAGAAAAAAAGTTTTGTTCCAGTCAAAAGCAGTAATTTATTGAAGGGAAGGGATACATTTTAAATAGATGCCTATCTTATTTAACAATTACTTGATGAAGAATGAATGGCATAAATATACTAAAACTTAAAAAAAATTGTTTTGGCGTAAACTATTGACATCGACAATTTCTACTATACCTTTACAACAAGGACTTAACAATAAACAGCTCAATGACCTTTAGGAACTTAAAAGAGTATTTAAGATTAGTCACTGCCCAAATAACTTGAAATGCCCTGAAATTTCAGGCGTATGTAAGAAACTCTTCACAGAGGCTTCTCCAAAATTAATAGCACTAAACATTTGCATATTTTACCAATAACGATTGTGAAACAGATATTAACTTTTCTAAACTTTCAATAAATTTTTTTTGCTTAACTATGCTGGATGAAATACCAAATTATTCATTCTCACTCAAGAAAATACGTTACAAAAGTGTCAAATGAAGAGGGAATCAAAAAGTCTAAAGGTGAAAATATAGCAGTAGTTTAAACAATTATTTTTTGGATTTTTTTGATGTTTGTGGTATTTGTCAGCTTTTAAACATTTAGCATTTCCTGTCACCGCTTTTCCTCATTCTAAGTCGTATTTGCTTTTATTCTTAATTTTGTCGAATTTTGTATTTCTTTTTCTTGAAAAGGTCCAACACTGTGTAAGCTTGAAGCCCCACAAACCTGGGCCATCTTCCTGCCCCAGGAGAGTTTTCCAGCAGTGGGAGAGGCCCAGGCACGTTCCTCAGATAGGGCCGGTTTCCAACAGGAGCCCTAAGGGGAGCTGAACCGGAAAACAAGTCTCTTGGTAGGGCTGGTCCTACGTGTCAGGCCTTAGTGGATGAAGGAGGAACAGGTGAAAAGCAGAGCCCAGTGCCCAGCGGTCAGCTCCCGTGGAAGTCCTGCTGAAGGTTGGTAACCGTCCCTGGGGGCTGCCTCTCCGGGGGCTCAGGCCGTTTTCAATTCCTGTCTCTGACACGACTCTAGAATTCCAGAGGCAAGGCTTGCGCTCTGTCGTTTGCAGAAAACTGTCTCCAATTGGCATCTGCGTCCTCGGGTGTTTCCAGCCCCACCTTCCCAGCCTTTCTTGTAACTAACCTGATCGAATGTGCGCTTTGGGATTTTTTTTTAAAAAGCCCACCTCTGCCAGGCGCGGTGGCTCACGCCTGTAATCCCAGCACTTTGGGAAGCCGAGGTGGGCGGATCACGAGGTCAGAAGATCGAGCCCATCCTGGCTAACACGGTGAAACCCCGTCTCTATGAAAATACAAAAAATTAGACGGGTTTGAGTCCCAGCTACTAGGGAGGCTAAGGCAGGAGAATTGCTTGAACCCGGGAGGCGGAGGTTGCAGTGAGCCGAAACCGCTCACTGTCTGGGTGACAGAGCGAGAATGTCTCATTTAAAAAAAAAAAAAAAAAGCCCACCTCAAACTGGGACAATAGAATCAGGATTCCCGCTACCCCCACCTTCACCCCAATCGGTCGCTTTTCAAATATAACTTTTCTAAAACGCCGCCAGTCACTCGGGTGTGAGATCGCGCTTCCGGCTTTCCTGGGCGCTCACCCGGTGGTCTGCGCCCCAACCTCCCTAACATTCCTCAAGTGCCGCCGGAGCTGCTCCACTCTTCGTCCGGCAACTGATGAGGAGCACACGAAGCCCATCACAGCACCTGGGCCCGCAGCCACGGCCGCGGTGTCCTCTTCCCACCCCTAGGCGGTTCTCTCGAGTCTCGGCACCGCCTCCTTTGGGTCCCTCCTCACCCTGCGGACTTCAGGTCCGGAGCTCCTCACTTGGGTCCTGCGCACCTCTGGCTTCTCACAGAGTAGCCGTCTCCATTCTACGGGTAGGGAAACAGAGGCCCAGAGCCCTGAAAGTCGTACCCCAAAGACCCCTGAGAGTGGTCTCCAAATGCTAGTTCTGTGGCTCTGGAAGGATTTGCATGATTTGCATTTTATTTCCTGCAATAGAGGCAGCCTCAGGGAACTGGCCTCCACGCCTTTTCCGTGCAGACCCCCAATACTTCTAGTCACCACAGACCAGTTCAGTTAGCAAGAGCTCTAAGAACAGTATTCCCCAAACCAATGGAATAAAAAAGTTTTGTTTAGTTGAGCCTGCAGAACTTTTAGCTGGCTTACAGATTTTAAAGGTAGCGTTTGGCACCTCTTGAGTTTTAGGGACAAGCTGCGCAGGCTGAGCCCTTCCCCCACTCCGATTGCTCTGCAGCTGCATTCCTAACCCCCTGCCTAGGCGCCACATCAAGGCTGCCAGACCTGCTACAATTAAGCAAAGCCTGATACAGCCATCCGGGCAGCTCGAGTGAGGACAGGGAAAACCTATGTTGGTTATCCATACTTGTTAATTTCTGTTGGACACATATCTGTAAAAAACTCCCGATTTCTGTCCTTTTTTAAAAGACTGCTGCCACAAAAGTCACAGGATAATGTATTGTAGGTCTGCTGCAAGTTAACAAACTATCTCTGTGCTTGTTACCAGCGAATAGATGACCTCAGTCCTGAAACTCCCTTATGCCCCTCTCACCCTATATAAACCCCTGATTTTGTAAGCTCAGAGCTGCCTCCTCTGACTATTACAGAGCAGCCAGGCAGGTTAATAAACTTTTTTGACTGACTTTGGGTCTATTCTCCTTTCTCTCCGCTACCCTTACATTGAGCGTTTTCTGTTTGGCTCCTCTTTCTGCCTCTAGAGCTGACTGCAGCTCCAATCTCCTGTCACAACCTGGTCTGCAAACTGAGACCTCTCAGGGGCCTTTACGCTACAGGGCAACTCCTTATGCCATCGTCACACTAAAGCTGCAGCACATACGTGTCTGCATTTTAGAGGCTCCAGCCTGAATATGTGCACAAACAGCCTTTATGTTTCTGGGCCCAGTGAAGAGGACTGCTCTGACTCCAGCTCTTCTGAAATGTTAGATGTGAAAAATGCGAGGTTCTCTTCCAGCCCTGCCTGGAGGTGATGGAGCAATGTGTGTATGCAAGAGAAGTCCATGCAGACCTTACAGACTTTACTACTACAGAAAATAGAACTTTTCTGAAAGCTAAAGTCCAGAGAAGAACAAACTACTACAAAACTATGGCCTGGATCAGAAGGGCTTTTGCTTCCATTAGCGGACTGAGTAATTCAGACCAAGCCTCCAAGTGAAGACAACTAAAAATGCTGGGTAAAATATTTTTTAAACATGTTACTTAAAAATTCAAAGGGCTAGTGATGAATTGCTGGACCAAAATTTGGGAAAGGAAAGGAACATAGAGGTGAACCTGGAACTGGGGTTGCTTCTGTTCTGGGAGCATTTGCTGGAGAGAGTTCAAGAATCCAACCTGCGTTTTTGGGAGCCTTTAAAGTCTTAAAGGAGGTAGAAGTGGAGTCCCAAGTCCAGAAAATCTGAAGCAACCACTGAACTTGTTCAAAGTGACTCTAAACTGCTAGTGTCAAAAACAAAAATCATTTTGGGAAGAAGATAACAGCATCCTAGGCCCCAAATGCATCTAGCAAACAAGCAAAAATAAGCATCAGAGAGGCAAGATTGCAATAAGAAAAGCAGAAACAGGCTGGGCGTGGTGGCGCATGCTGTCATCCCAGCACTTTGGGGGTCTGAAGCTGGAGGATCTCTTGAGCTTGTAAGTTCAAGATCAGCTTAGGTAACATGGCAAAGCCTGGTACCTACAAAAAATGCAAAAGTTAGCTGGATGTGGTGGTACCCACCTGTAGTCCCAGCTACTCGGGTGGCTGAAGTGGGTGGATGGCTTAAGCCTGGGAGGCAGAGGTTGCAATGAGCTGAGATCATGCCACTGTACTCCAGCCTGGGCTATAGAGGCAGACCTTGTCACACACACACACACACACACACACACAAATAATAATAAAATAAAACAGACAGCATAATCAGACCCATACAGCTTCCAGACTCTGGGGTTATTGGGCACAGACTGTATAACAATGTGTATGCTATGTTCAAAAAGATAAAAGCCATATTTGAAACATTTGGCAGAGAGCCAGAAATTATAGCAAGTGATGCAGCAGATTTTTTTTGGGGAAAAGGAAATCTAGATTGAGACAGCAATGGGAACTAGAGTTATAAAATCATAGAAACTCAAATATGATGGCCTTGCTGGTCAATCTGTGAGCCTAGGAAGAAATAAACATGAGAGGCTATGTGACCGCAGAGAGAAATGGAGAACATAGCTTCCTATTTTTGAGTTCAGTTTTTTGCTACTATACAATTATGTAACCAAAATTAGATTATTTTAACTGTGTAACTTAAAGGATTATACATTCACTTGGCTCAAAAAAAAATATATATATATATATAAAACACGTACATTAAGTAGGGTTGTGACCACCTTGCCCTTCTTCATTCATTCCATCTACCACAAACCCTGTCCCTGGCCTACAGGTACATACTTTTATTAGTTTTCTGTGTATCATTTCAATGTTTCTTTATGTAAGTAGAAGTAAATACAAGCATATATATAGCTATTTTTCCATTTTATTAAGCAAAGTTTTGCATACTAAACACTGTTCTGTCACTTAACAATGTTGCCTAAACACTGTTGTCATTGGAACATAGACAGCCTGTATAAAATGGCTCAGTTTAGTATGGCAGCTGAAAAATTAGCTATTTTGTGCCAGGTACCATGATAAGTACTGAGGATGTCAAGATGAAAACCCATGGTCATGGGTAAACTTTTATTTTCACAGTCTTAAACGGAATTTTTTTCTAGAATTTGGCATAGGGAGGGATTAGACTGCTACTTCTGGGTGCCTCATCCCACTACTTCCCATCCATCTGTAATTGGACTCATTGGTATGGTTGCCCCGCGTTAGCTGGCTTTGTGCAATGGAGTAGCTGGATGTCAGCCCAGAGTTTCTGGCAGCCGGGGCCTAACAGTTCTGTGCCCACTCTGGGCCACAGCACACAGCTGTCTTGCAGGAGAGAAGGGAGTATCAGCCTTCTACTCCACAGATGCAGCAGAGGCTTGATTTCAGATGTGAGCTGACCTTGTGACAGGACCTGCCTTACTCAGGGATTGACTTTAAGGTGTTTCAGGTCTCTGTGGAGCTAATCAATGGAGTAGGGGACCATGGGGGCAAAGGGTAGATCAGACAAACGGAAGGAGAGGCATCTTCATTTGGAACAAAAGCTGTTTTTAAAGCCCCCATAAATTGTTCAACGTTATAAAGACTGTTTTGTCTTTTTTTTAAAAAGCAGTTTTTAAAAATACTTGGGTTAAAAACATTGACTAAGGATATTTTACATGAATTAAATAGAAGATCTGAATAACTGTTCTGTACAACTAAAACAGAGTTTCCTTTCTGAAGAGAACTTTGGACTTTCACCTGTACCTGACATCTGAGCCATTGTTCTCCAATGAAAGATGTAATTTTTATCTATAGGAAAGTCATAATTCAAGGTGAAAAATAAAAAGGAGCCGTTTTACGATGTTTCCACAATGCCCCATCCTTGTCCCCCTACCCCCCACCACTCCCCAGGAATATCTTACATTAAATATAGGAGTTGATAGGCAGGCTTGTCTTGCATTCCCACCCGCACCCATCCCTCCTCTCTGCTCTCTGATCAGTTGCAAAAACTTCAAAAAATGGAAAGGAGATTATTCCAGCACAAGGGAGGGAAGATCACCTGTCACATTGCCAGGAAAAACACACGATGCTCAGTTAAACTTGAATTTTAGATGTATAACAAATAATTTTTTAGTATGTCTCAAATATCGCATTATTCATTGTTTATCTGAAGTTCATATTTAACTGGGTGCTGTTTACTTTTATTTGCTAAATCTGGCAACCCTATTTGGCAAATCTGGGTCACAGGGTATCAGGCTGACTGGAAAAAACCGTTGAGGAATGAAAGATAAGTTTAGATGAAAGGGAAGAGGTCCATGGAGGAAGAGTTAGACTTTATTTTGTAGAAAATAGGGACCCATTGAAGGTGTCAGATTTTTTAAAGTAACATTTATTGTGGGCTTTTTCTGATTGTAATAGCAAGTATGTTAATTGTACTATATTTGGAAAGCACAGAAAAGTATAAAAGAATATAATGACCCATAATTTCACCATCCAGCAATAGCAACTGTTGAGCCCTTGCTGTTAACTGCTTGCAGCGTGATGCCGGTTTCACCTTCTCGGGTCCATTTTGACAGCCCTATTGAAAACTGGAACCATGTCACCTGCTCTTCATGCACACTTCCGCCTTTATTTCTTTCTCCATATTTACTTCCTACTTAGAGCCTTAATGTGAGAAAAAAACATTTCCTGTAACGTATGATTCATTTGGTTAGCTGATTTACTGCCTGGCTGTCAGTGGGTGGGGCTTCTGTCTACTTTGTTCAAGGCAATACAAGTGCCTAGAATTATGCCTGACACATGGTAATAAGTATCCATTATAATGAACAAATAAGTTATCCTTCTGGTTTCTTTTCTCTGACTATATTTGCTTTTGATTATTTCCTTATGTAACCATAATAGATTTGTTGCCCAACAGGCACAGCAAGTAAATAAGCTGAAACCTGCTTGCGGCAGAGAAAGAGGTTTAATTGTAGGGCTGCCAAATGAGGGCATGGAAGGGAACTTCCAATCTATCTCCCCAAAGAATTTGGAGCTAAGGATTTTAAAGGTTTTGGAGTGGGCCAAAGTGATCTGCTGAAGAGTGCAGTGCAAGTCATAGGACAGGGAGATGAAGAAGCTGTGTTAATTATGCTGTGAATACAGTTAGTTGTGGAGGTCTTAAACTAGTTGTCATCAGTTGTTCTGCAGAAATTCAGGATCTGCTTAAGCAATTCTTTTTTAAATTAAAAAAATTTTTAATAATTTTTTTTGTAGAGATGGGATCTTCCTTTCGTTGCCCAGGCTGGTCTTGAACTCCTGGTTTCAAGCAATCCTCCTGCCTTGGCTGATTCTTATGTCAGAAATCCTACCTATAGCAACAATGGGGATATGACTGGTCAGTGTCAAATGTTACATGACTTTTGTTTTAAGGAAATGAATCAAAGTGCAGTCTGATTAAGGCTTAATTATACTATATTTCTGTCCAGAATTCTTGTTAACCCTGTGAGGATGGCTTCACTCAGGGAAAATTTTCAGACATGAAGTTGCTGGGCCAAAAGATCCTAGGTGCATTTTAAAATAATTTCGGTATATATTGCCCACATACAGTCCAGAGGGGCTGAACTGGCTCACATTGCAGCTGGAGGATTATGGAGTGCCTGCACTGAAGTTTGGAATGGAGGAAAGAGGCGATGAGTGCTGCTGCATCCAGCAGGAGGTGTGAGAGTTGGGAGACCCCTCGTGAAGAGCTGGGAACTCAGATCTGGAGGGGGGATGGGAGGTGGGCTCTGTAGTGATATGTGAGTTCATGTTTGTGTGTGTGTGTGTGTGTGTGTGTGTGTGTGTGTAAGATGGAGTCTCACTCTGTCACCGAGCTAAAGTGCAGTGGTGTGATCTTGGTTTACTGCAACCTCTAGCTCCCTGGTTCAAGTGATTCTCCTGCCTCAGCCTCCAGAGTAGCTGGGATTACAGGCATGTGCCACCACGCCCAGCTAATTTTTGTATATTTAGTAGAGACAGGGTTTGACCATGTTGGCCAGGATTGTCTCGATCTCCTGACCTCATGATCTGCCTGCCTCAGCCTCTCAAAGTGCTAAGACATCTGTGGATTCTTTTGCTAGGACCTCCATAACAAAGTACTACAGACTGGGTCGTTCTAGCAACAGAAATTTATTTTCTCAAAGTTCTGGGGGCTGAAAGTCCAAGATCAAGGTCAAGGTTGTTGCTTGTGAGGCCACTTTCCTTGGCTTGCAGACCGCCGTCTTCTCACTGCATCCTCACAAGGTCTTTCCTCACATGGAGCATCCCTGGTCCCTCTCTGTGTGTCCAAATCTCCTCTTCCTATGAAGACACCAGTCAGATTACATGAAGGCCCACTCTGATGGCCTTATTTTAACTCTGAGGGCTAAACTCTAACCTTTTACCTTCTCTTGCCCAAATTTCTACCTAAGGGGCTTGGGGAGTCATGCCGTACAAACCATAAAATCTCATAAGAGGGGTTTTATTTAACCCTACATAACATGGCCTACTTTCCAAACTGGCTCTGGTATAACATCACATAAAAAGGAAAGAAGCAAAAATATTTTAACCCCAAATATATTTCATTGCCATATGTTGAAGTTGCCCTGCAAAATTGTCTCTTATGGGGGAAAAATCTGCATTCTATAGGGAGAATCCCTTTTCCCTTTCTCCAGATCCAGGACATAATCAACTAAGAGTCTGGCACCCTTTGTAAGTCTGATAAAAAGCATTTACAATCTGTTCTCTCTGAAGCCTGCTACCTGAAGGCCTCCTCTTCACATTAAGAACTTTGGTCTCTGGCCAGGCACACTACCTCACGCCTGTAATCCCAGCACTTTGGGAGGCCGAAGCAGGCAGATCATGAAGTCAGGAGTTCGAGACCAGCCTGACCAGCATGGTGAAACCCTGTCTCTACTAAAAATACAAAATTAGCTGGGTGTGGTGGCATGTGCCTGTAATCCCGGCTACTCAGGAGGCTGAGGCAGAAGAATTGCTTGAACCAGGTAGCCAGAGGTTAAAGTGAGCCAAGATTGTGCCATTGCACTCCAGCAAAAGATCGAGACATCATCTCTTAAAAAAAAAAAAAAAAAGAACTTTGGTCTCCACAGTCCTTTATCTCAACCCAGACATTTCCTTTCCATTGATTGCAGACCTTTAGATAAACTCAGCCAATTGTCAACCAGAAAATGTTTAAATTTACCTACAACCTGGAAACCCCCTACTTTGAATTGTCCTGCCTTTCTGAACTGAACCAATATACATCTTAAATGTATTTGATTGATGTCTCATGTCTCCCAGAAACGTATGTGTGTGTAACCCCCCTTTCTGGGCACCGAGGAAGGAGAGCTAAGCTGACCCCTGGCACAGTGCCTGAAGAATATTTAACTGCTTATTTATTTCCTTTTATTTATAATCCTTTTATATAATTATATCTTAGTTTGTCGTCGGAGGAGTGTCAAGTGCAGACACGGTGCAGAGTGTCAACTAGGGAAAAACAGCCATACCAGGACAAGAATCTGTGGCCCAAGCAGTGCCCCTGCCTGAAAGGGCATGCGCTACATGGCAGGCCGGCCCAGGTGGCAGCGTTCAGTATCGTAAAGATACCTGCTGTAAGGCAGGCTTGGAGCAAGAGTCACTCCTCCTGTAAGGGAGTTGTAGTATCTTGCGTCCAGTTCTTGTGGAAAGCTGGCCTCAGGCCGGCAATCCCGCAAACGTTGGAGGGCTTAAAACCCCTCCAGTATAATCGCACCTTGGTGGCTGTGAACCCTGTCAGCTCTCTTGCTACTGTGCTGACTCAAAGCATCCTCCTATAGAAATCCTTAAAAGTTACTTGCCCCTAGATAAGAGATGTTGCACAGTGCACCCTTCTTGCCACACACAGCCCACCTCCTTGCCTCAGTGATCTAATGGGGGTGGGCCCTTTGCTTATTGCTCACGTGATTGTCTTGACCCTATCATTATCCTTAAGATGACCTCACTCACTACCCTTCCCCTCAACCTATACCAATAAATACTGACGCGCCTGGATACAGAGGCCTCGCCTGTCTCCGCTTGTAAGTGGTGTTGGCCCCTCGAGCCCATCTGCTCTTATCCAGTCCTTTGGTGACTTGTCTCTTTATCTCTTGGATCCAGCATTTCAGTACAGTGATAGGGGACACCCCATGAACCTAGTAAGGCTGGGCCCTACCGTATGAAACTGGGCTGTGCCCTAACCACCTCCAGTACATGTTCTTGGGATCCCCTGAGGGCTGTGTCACGGGCCATGGTCGCCCATATTTGGCTCAGAATAAATCTCTTTGAATATTTTACAGAGTTTAACTCTTTTCACCAACAACTTAATCATCTTTTAAAGGCCCTGTTTCCAAATATAGTCACATTCTGAGGCTTTTGGAGTTAGGGCTTCATCATACAAGCTTGGAGGAATGGGTGAGAGGGACACAATTCATCCCTCAGAAATCTGCATAGAAGTTGAGACCATGGGAGAGATAGCCATCCACCACAAACCTCCCAGCATCTGGAAGGCTGCACTCCGTACTCCTGAGTCCCTCAGGGCCAACAGATCCTCCTCCATGCCTCCTGAAATGGGATTTCAAAGCAGTCCAGTTTGCGGATACCTTGATTAAAATGTGGTTCCCAGAGTGAGGAGTTACAGAGAGCTGCGTTTTAGGCTCTGGGCACAGTACTTCTGTGGTACAAGAGTATTATTACATAGTCTGATGTGTTCTGATAGGGGCGTTTAGACCCTCAAATGCAAGCATATGTTTATTTCTTCTTGCACTTTTCTCTCAACCACTTTTCTCTGATGTCATTGATTGTTCAAGTAGCATAACCGTAGCAAATACCCGAGTTTCACAGCCCAGACAAGTTGACACATGAAATTAGCTATTCCACGGCCAATCCAATACTTTAAACAATCTAGATAACTGAGTCAAGTGAAGGCCAGGTCTTTTCAGCTTCCTCCCCCTGCCCTTGCTCCTACCTAAGCTGGACTCATGGTATTAGGAGGACTGCAGTTTCTCCTGGCAGAGGGAGAGGAGTGAGACCATGAGGTTCTTCCATTTGTGTTGGCACAACAGACCTTAAACTAGCTCTGGATTTATGCTTATGTCTTTTAATGGTCTTCTCTAAGGAAAGAAGGGAGCTTTACATTTTGTTGGAGTTTTAAATCTCATGGCTGATACTTTGGTTGAGCAATTCAGCCCAGTGTTATATTGACTGCCATATAAAAACTGACCTTTGTTGCTCCATTTATTTTTATGGCCGCTCCTTTTTTTTTTTTTTGCTTTCTGTTTGCATGCATATGATCTCTATACAAAACTTTTATATGTATTTTTAATGGGATAATATACATGCAAACAGAAAGTAAACATCTTAATCATTCTGGTAGTTTTTTTCTTTTTTTAAATTTCAGATCCATACCTAGAGCATCATTCTGGTATTTTAAACAGAACTGTTTTCATGGCCGCACGGTGGCTCACGTCTGTAATCTCAGCACTTTGGGAAGCCGAGGTGGGCTGATCACTGGAGGTCAGGAGTTGGATACCAACCTGATCAACATGGTGAAACCCCATCTCTACTAAAAATACAAAAATTAGCCAGGCGTGGTGACGCATGCCTGTAATCCCAGCTACTTGGGAGGCTGAGGCAGAAAAATCACTTGAACCTGGGAGGTGGAGGTTGCAGTGAGCCAAGGTCTTGCCATTGCCCTCCAACCCGGGCAACCAAAGAAAACTCTGTTAAAAAAATAAGAAAGAAAGAAAGAAAGAGAACTGTTTTTACTACCTCTAGTTTCTAATTTCCATTTTTAACTAAGTAAAATCTAGCTCTCTCCTCGGGGGACTGGTTATAGGGTATCTCTGTGTAAGCTGTCCCTTGATTTCATTCCGACCACACAGTGCCCGACTTATCTTGAAGCCTAAAAACCCTTCTGAAATCCTGTGTACATTTTACTTTTCTTATAATATTCTTTCTCGTCACCCTTCAAATGCATTTTAAGTCATTTGACTTGAGGCTTTCGAGAAAGATGGTGCCCATTCACACTCCTATCAGCAATGTATGAAAAGTCCTATTTTTCCACATCCTTATCAGCTCAGGACATTTTTGAAACATTTTGCCAATCTGATGAATACAAAGTTAATTTCAGTTTTGTATTTGTATCTCATTATTTGTATTTTCCTGAGTAGTAGGGAAGGAGTTGAACTTTTTCTTAATCTTAGAATTTATTTTAGAATTCCTGTGAATTTCTATCTCTATCCATTGTTCATTTTCTACAGTTTTCCTATTTTAACTAAAATATTTTATTTTGAAAAAGTTAACACAGAAAATAATAGAAAATTATATAATAAGCACCCTTGTAACCACAACCTAGAATTAACATTTATTAATTTGTTATTAATAAATTAACATTTATTAATAACAATTAACAAATATGAACATTTTGCTTTGCTTCAAATTTAAAAAAATTAAATATTACAGATAGATTTGAGGTTTTTTCTGTCCATTTAGTTCCCTTCTTAGTTCTATCCCTCTCCCTCTCTCTCTCTCTCTCTCTCTGTCTCTCTCTCTCGTGCCAGAAGCAAACACCGCCGTAAATGCAGTGTGTATCCTTTCAGGCCTTATGTTTAAACTTCTGTCATATATATGGAAACTGCAAACTACATGAAGTGTTGTGTGTTTCTAAGCGTATATAAATTATCACATACTCATTACAGTTTTGAGGCTGAGCTATATGACTACATACAGATCACTGGTTTTCAACCAGAGGTTTTGTCCCCTAGGGACACTCGGTCATGCTTGGAGACATTTTTGTTTGTCATAACTTGGGGATGGGAGTGCTGCTGGAAACTAGTGGTAGAAGCCAGGGATGCTGGTAAACATCCTACAGTGTACAGGCCCACCCCACATCAAAGAATTATCCAGACTAAAATGTCAATAATGCTGTAATTGAAAAACCCTGATATAGGATTTATTCAATATTTTACTTTCATAAGCAATACTACACTTAGGACTGTTACATGCATCTCTGAGTGCACATGTGCAAGATTTTCTCTATTGGGGCAGAATCATACAGGGTGTAAGAAGGCTCTAGGCTCCCCACTTCCTAGGTCCCTCGGCTGCCACCATGTCGGCTTCGGCTGTCTTCATTCTCGATGTCAAGGGCAAGCCCCTGATCAGCCGCAACTACAAGGGCGATGTGCCCACGAGCAAGATCAAGCACTTCATGCCTCTGCTGGTGCAGCTGGAGGAGGAGGGCGCCCTGACCCCACTGCTAAGCTACAGCGAGGTCCACTTGCTATGGATCAAACACAGCAACCTCTACCTGGTAGCCACCACTTTGAAGAACGCCAATGCCTCCCTGGCGTACTCCTTCCTGTATAAGACAATAGAGGTATTCTGTGAATACTTCAAGGAGCTGGAGGAGGAGAACGTCCGGGACAACTTTGTCATCGTCTATGAGTTCCTGGATGAGCTCATGGACTTTGGCTTCCTGCAGACCACTGACAGCAAGATCCTGCAGGAGTACATCACTCAGCAGAGCCACAAGCTGGAGACGGGCAAGTCACGGGTGCCACCCACTGTCACCAATGCTGTGTCCTGGAGCTCTGAGGGTATCAAGTATAAGAAGAATGAGGTCTTCATCGATGTCATAGAGTCTGTCAACCTGCTGGTCAATGCCAACGGCAGCGTCCTGGTGAGCGAGATCGTCGGTACCATCAAGCTCAAGATGTTTCTGTTGGGAATGCCTGAGCTGTGGCTGGGCCTCAATGACTATGTGCTCTTTGAGCTCACTGGCCTTTCAGGCAGCAAGAACAAATCAGTAGAGCTAGAGGATGTGAAATTCCACCAGTGTGTGCAGCTGGCACACTTTGACAACGACCGCACCATCTCCTTCATCCCGCCTGATGGTGACTTTGAGCTCATGTCCTACCGCCTCAGCACCCAGGTGAAGCCACTGATCTGGATTGAGTCTGTCATTGAGAAGTTCTCCCACAGCCGTGTGGAGACCATGGTCAAGGCCAAGGGGCAGTTTAAGAAACAGTCAGTGGCCAACAGTGTGGAGATATCTGTGCCTGTGCCCAGTGATGCTGACTCCCCCAGATTCAAGACCAGTGTGGGCAGTGCCAAGTATGTGCCAGAGAAAAACTTCGTGATTTGGAGTATTAAGTCTTTCTCGGGAGGCAAGGAGTACTTAATTCGAGCCCATTTTGGCCTCTGCAGCATGGAGAAGGAGGAGGTGGAGGGCCAGCCCCCCATCGGAGTCAAGTTTGAGATCCCCTACTTCACCGTCTCCAGGATCCAGGTCCAATACTTGAAGATCATTGAGAAAAGTGGTTACCAGGCCCTGCCCTGGGTTTGCTATATCACCCAGAGTGGGGATTATCAACTTCGTACCAGCTAGAAGGGAGAAGAGATGGGGGCTTGAACAGGAGGCTTCCCTACAGCCCCAGCTGCAGATTTTAGGAGGGAAGGTGTGGGATTTGTGTGTCTGTGTGAGGGCAGGCCTGGACTTGGCAGTTTCTCGATCCCAGCACCAGCCCCTTCCTCACCTCTTCCTTACTCCATAGGCTGGGAGAGAAACTCTCTCTGCTTCCCTCTCCCTTGGAGCTTTCCCCGTCCCCCTGATTTTATATGAAGAAATAGAAAAAGGGCTTGAAGTCCCCATCGCGACTGCCTTTTTGCAATGACCTGCCTTAGTGGGTGTTGCGGGTCCCTCCTCCTTCACAGCTGCTGAGCCCAGAGGCCTGGCTGGCCCCTCCTCTGAATTGAATTTTAGGATGTCATTAAAAAAATGAGTCTAAAAAAAAAGAAGGCGCTGTAGAGGCTCTCTGGGTTCAAGTCCCCATTCCCCCATTCCTCTTGACCTCAGTAGACTGGTCCTCAAAATGGGAATAATAATACTTCCCTATATATATGAGCTAATTTGCAAAATGCTTGGGACTATGCCTGGCACATGGTAAGCATTCATAAAATGGTAGCTTTTATTTAGAGGTAGCAGTATTTTCATTATCAACATTATCATTACATAACCTTAAAATGAAAGTACACCATTTAAATTCTACTAAATATTTTTACATCACTGTAATTTATACTCTCACCAGTAGGGTATAGGAGTCCCCATTTCTCCATATTTGTGGCTATATTTGATATTCCAGACTTAAACTTAAGATATAAAATGATATTTTCTTTTATTTTAATTTGCATTTCTTTTTCTTTCTTTCTTTCTTTTTTTTTTTTTTTTGAGACAAGGTGTTGCTTTTTTAACAATGCTGGAGTGAGGTAAGGTGGCTAAAGTGCATTGGCACAATGACGGCTCACTGCAGCCTTGACCTCCAGGCTCAAGCAGCCCTCCTGCATCAACCTTCCAAGTTGCTGGGAAATATAGATGTGTCCCACTATGCCTGGGTAACTTTTGTATTTTTTGTAGAGACAAGGTTTTGCCATGTTGCCCAGGCTGCTCTTGAACTCCTGGGCTCAAGAAATCTGCTTGCCTTGGCCTCACAAAGAGTTGGAATTACAGGCATGAGCCAATGTGTTCAGCACACATTTTCAAGATTACTGTTTTCATATATTTATTGGTCAATTGGTTTTATTGCTCTGTAAATTTCCATTTCATTATCTGTCCATTTTTTGATTTATTATTTAATGTTGTACAAACATAATGTAAAAAAATACTAAAAAACTTAATGTATTTATACAATTAAAAATTCACAAAATGTAATATATTGTATAAAGAAAAGCCTCTCTTCCACCCCTGTTCCTCAGCTAGCCAGTCAGTCTCCTTAGAGGCAACCATTTTTAGTTATTAGATTCCCATCCTTCCAGAAAGAGCTTATATGCATATTCAAGAAAATAAGTATTTTTTTCCTACCTAAATGGTAGCATAGTACATGCATTGTTCTACATTATTTGTTTTTTAATTTCTTCACATAATAACATATTTTCACATAATGACTTACATTTCACTTGTAAATAAAGAAGTCCGTGATTCTTTTTTATTTCTATTCAGTTATAAAGCTGGGCTATAATTTATTTAAATATTTCCCTACTGGTGTACATTTAGGTTGTTTTCTAATATTTTGCTGATGCAAACATTACCACGAAGTCCAAAGTAAATTTATATGTGTGAGTATGTCTGTAGAATAAATTCCTAGAGGTGGAATTTCTAGGATAAAGGGGATAAGCATTTGTAATTTTGAAACATATCACGATATTGACCTCCGTAGACATTCTACCAATTTACATTGGCCCAGAAATGTGAATCCTGAGGCAGGAGCAGCTTCTGTAGCTGGAATCCTGATGCAGGGAGGCTTATGTAACATTGTGAGGCTGTCTAGTCTGACAAGTGAGCTGCCTCTAGCCTTCCCTGGGCTCTGATAAAGCGTCTCATCTCATTAGTCTTGGCAGGTCCCTCTAGATCTGTGCGCCCACAGCTGCATGGCTCCCTGTCTGCTTTCTTGTGTGTGATACCTGTCTCGTGCATGAGAGTTCTGCATCGCTTCCTCTTCTATGGCTAATTTTTAGAAACTCTATGCCTCAGAGTTGACTTGGAAGTCCTTTGGAACTAACACAATACTAGCTCTCTCAAGACCCCAGCCCTTGCAAATTTGAGGCATTTGGTTTCAGACTACTGAGCCTACTAAGAGTTTAAGATATCCATTCAGGGGCTGGGTGCAGTGGCTCACACCTGTAATCCCTGAACTTTGGGAGGCTGAGGTGGGTGGGTCACCTGAGGTTAGGAGTTCAAGACCAGCCTGGCCAACGTGGTGAAACCTCGTCTATACTAAAAATGCAAAATATTAGCTGGGTGTGGTGGCAGGTGCCTGTAATCCCAGCTACCTGGGAGGCTGAGGCAGGAGAATCGCTTGAACCTGGAAGGCAAAAGTTGCAGTGAGCCAAGATCGCGCCATTGCATTCCAGCCAGTGCTACACAAGCAAAACTCTGTCTCAAAAAATATATATATCCATTCAGTCCAGTGGATGGATAACCCAGGATAACAATAATAATTTGAGAGAGTAAAGCACCTTTGAAACACTATAGATTCTCCTTTATTTCTAAATTTTCTTCCTCCTGAAGCCATCGGTACCTGTTTGGTGATTGTTGTTTGAAATTCTCCAGTGGTGTTCATGTGAGTATTTTCATTCCTTCTGCTGGCTTGCCCAACTTCCTTGAAATGCTAATGTTCTTTTAAAATATTTGTTTATCATTTTTTAAAGATTACTATTTGTTTTTGTTAATGCTGAAACAACAAAGAATAAAGAAGATGTACTATAGACTAGGAAACCTAGAATTAAGTCTGAGATCTGTCATTTATTAGCTGGAACAATTAGCAGCGTCTCTAAACCAGGGGTTGTCAATGTGCGGGCCTCGATCAGCAGCATCACCATCTCCAGGGAATTTGCTTAAGATGTCAATTATCAGGCCCCACCAAGGACCTGTTGAAACAGAAAACCTCTGCTGGAGTTCGGCAAATCTGAATTTTAACAGTTTTCCAAGTGACTCTGAAGAATACTGAGTTGCTTTGTTTGAGAATGGATAAAGATAATTTCTTACAGGTGAGACTTAAATGAGGTAATATAAGCAAAATAAATCTATAAATCAGGGTCATAATGTCAAATTGCCTTCAAGGGCCAAAAAGACGGGAGGTAGCAGAGTGGTGGAAAACATAGCCACCCTCTCTAAAGGCATTTACATTATCATTATTTTCTAAATCATCATGCCAGTCAAACGAGACCTGCCAAAAGTTAAATTCTGCCTCTAGGGGCCAGCAGTTTAGGAGTATAAGTAAAATATACAGATGTTAAGCTGTTTTAATTCAACCCTAAAGCAAATAAACAGAAAGGTCTGGAGGTATAACATTTTGAAAGTCTTTGGTTTACAGCAGTTGCTATAATGAGGGGAACCACATAATTCACAGTCCAAACTGGACATTTCTGAAAATGAAAGGAGGTGCTGTTAATAATTACACCAGGACAAAGTGAAACCCAGGATGGTTCCAGGCAAAGCAGAATGTATGATCACTCTGGCTATTATTATAAAATCATCCACAAGCCCTGTTTGACCTAAAATTAAGATCAGATAAAAATTAATGGTGTACTTCTTACTGGAGACAGACGGCTGATAATGGAGAGAGGGGAGGGAGGGTGGAAGCTAGACCAAGGGAAGAGGTAGGGAGGAAGCATCTTTTACCTTAAGGCAAGAGGCAAGGAGGGAAGGTTAGGACATGAATGTACAGAAGGGAATGTATGTGACACTGGTTGATGTATTCCTAGTCAGAAGAGAAGCCATAGGGGAAGGCGAGTCAGGGATCAGAGAAGCACCAAGAAGGAAGAAGAAGCACGTAGAGACAGAATTGGCAAAGCAAAGAACGGGCATGGAGACACCAGCGTGTTGGAGACATACAGGGAAAAAACTAACAGAGGACAGAGTGCTGCGGTGCTGTGGGGAAGGCAGATCACCAGGGGCAAGTAGAAAAACAAAGAACGACTTTTCAGAAAGGAAGTTCCTTGCCTCTCCCACTGAACTAGGGAGTGGTTGGTTGGCCCTTGACTGGAAATTCTCCAAGGTAGGTGATGATAACCTCCACATTTTCACAAAATTCTGTGAGGAGCCAAAGAACCTAAGGTAGAGAATTGCCCTTCCCTTCCTTTCCAGATGCTGTACCCAGGCTTGAACTTTGCACACAAGATGCCCAAAGCATTGTGGTGAACTAGCTATGACCTTTCAGCAGGCATCCCCACCCACCCTCCACTCCCTACTCAGAGCTGATGGAAATCCTGAGTGGTGTTTGGTGCCCCCGTCATTCTGATCTTAGCCACCATACAAACATATCTTTAGTTCAAAGTCCAGGACAACTTATGCCACTTTATAAGCAGACTATTACACAGTCAAAATATCCATTTGTTCTCAAGAGTTAGCAAGGTAGGATTGCCCATCTGTTTTCCTCTCTTTATAATATTTTCTAGATCTAAATTTTACCCTTTTCTATCATTCTTTTATTTTTTTTCTCCCTCTTCTTTTCCTCTCTCCCTGCTCTTCTAACTAATTGGCAGAATCTCTGACCTCCACCTTTTCTGACTCCCTTCTCCCTTCCTAGAAGCGGTGTCCACAGTGGACTCCTGGACTCCTCCAGACTTGACACGGCTTCCTACAGTCTTGCAACAGCCCTGCTGCTCTATCATGGCCTGTGCGCAGTTCGTGAACAAACTGCAAGAGGAAGTGATTTGTCCCATCTGCCTGGACGTTCTGGAGAAACCTGTCACCGTCGACTGTGGGCACAATTTCTGCCTCAAATGCATCACTCAGAGTGGGGAAGCATCATGCGAATTTTTCAGATGTCCCCTCTGCAAAACTTCTGTAAGGAAGAACACAGTGATGTCCAACTGACTGTTGGTGAATCTGGTGGAGAAAATCCAAGCTCTAGATGCCTCTGAGGTGCAGTCCGAAAGGAAAATGCCTGCATGCCGGAGGCACCAGGAGATGTTCCATTATTTCTTTGAGGATGATGGGAAGTTCCTCTGTTTTGTGTGTCATGAATTCAAGGACCAAAAATCCCATAATGCCAGCTTGATCGAAGAAGCTGCCCAGAATTATCAGGTAGGCATTCGAGGTTTTTTCCCTGCTCCCCCATCAACCTAGGCGTTCAGTGAGGCCCTGGAAACTGCTACCTTCCCACTGTGGGTTTGCATCCCATTGCTCCCACCCCTTGGGCTTGAGTGGGCAGCTTGCAGTCAGGCACAGTGGGTTCAAAGAGCTGAGTCTGGGGAACTGCTGACTGTTTAAATCAAGGCTCAAGGCAGAATGGAAAGGATGTGAAAATTTGACTCCGAAGGTTTGGGCTCAAGTTCAGTCTCCTGAGTTTACTGTGCAACCTGCAAGAAATCACATTACCTCTCTGAGCCTCAGGTACCTCACCTTTCAAATGGCAAAAACAAAACATCTCTGTTAAAGTTGTTGGTAGGACAGATGAAGGGAAGTTTGTAGGAGTTCTTTGATAATCCCAAAGCACCATCCATGGTCTCAAATAGTCATAAATAACCATGTTCTGTTCGTTTAGGTCACTTAGGTTCCAGATTTCTTCCTTCCCAGCAACACCCTTCCCCACCAGCTTGAGAAAGGCGAGTCCTTAATAATTACACAAGGACTCACCTGGAGAGTGTCACATGCTCTCCTAAGAGACCAGGAGGATTTTATGAGGCCCAGAAATCACCAGGTACAGCCTGTCCAAACGGCCCTCTCTCCGCAGGGGCAGGGTCAAGCGCAGGTCGAAGTCTTGCAGCAAAAGGAGGAGACGGTACGAGTGAAGGCACAAGGCGAACAGAGCATCCGTGTCTTCAGGGTAAGAAAAACTCCATCCCATGATCTCCGGAAGCAGAATCATCTCTGCCAAAGCTCCTGGAATCCCCTATTACATTGACCCCTCAGAAAAAGACCCAGAAAGAGTGGCGCAGAGCGGAACGGAGCGCCAGAGGAAGAGCCTGGGACAGAGGGCGCGGCGCGGCGGGTTGGGCCGAGTCCTCTCCTCTGCGCCTCAGCCCCTGACCCGCCAGGCGGCAGCACCTCCCGCGTCGGCCTCGCTGTTACCACGGGTTGGCTGCTTCTGTCTCCACCTGCAGACAGGTGGGGCGCGGGAAACCGCGCTGATCTTAGAATCGCGAGTTCAGGTTTTAAGATCCAGCTGCGCCCTCAGCGGACCCCCCAACTACAAAATGAAGACATTGACCGGGCGTGGTGGCTCTCGCCAGTAATCCCAGGGCTCGGGGAGGATTGCTTGAGCCCGGGAGTTTAAGACCAGCCCGGGCAACACACCAAGACCTTCGTCTCAAAAAAATAAAAATAAAAATAAAAAATAAAAAATCCGGGCGTGGTGGGACACGCCTATAGTTCCAGCTACTCCAGAGGCTGGAGGTGAAAGGATTGTGCCTGGGAGGTTAAGCCTGCAGTGAGCCGTGATCATGCCACTGCACTCCAGCCTCAGTGACAGAGTGAGACCCTGTCTCAAAAAAAAAAAAAAAAAAAAAAAAAAAAAAAAAAAAAATAGAGTGGGAGAGTGTTGGAAAAAAATAGAACCCGGGGGCCCCCCCCCACCCCGT
>CAUYLG010029937.1:0-30237 GCA_963573385.1 Cacajao melanocephalus
AGGACATGGATAAAGCTGAAAAACCATCATTCTCAGCAAATTGACATAAGAACAGAAAACCAAACATTTCATGTTCTCAGTCATAAGTGGGTGTTGAACAATGAGAACACATGGACACAGGAAAGGGAACATCACACACTGAGGCATGTTGGGGGTGGAGGCTAGGGGAGGGATAGAATTAGGAGAAACACCTAATGTAGATGATGGGATAATGGATGCAGCAAACCACCATGACATGTGTATACCCATGTAACAAACCTGCACATTCTGCACATGTACCCCAGAACTTAAAGTATAATTAAAAAAAAAAAGATGTACAAACTAGTCAGGAAAATGTAACATTAGATATTACTTTACATCAAACAGTTTAAAAATTTGTAAAGCTCCAATACCTATTTTTGGTAGAATGCAGGGAAAAGGGAACTCATATATTGTTAGCAAATTATAAATTGTGACAGCCTTTTTTGGAAGACAATCTGGTAACCTTTGAAGAATTTAATACACATGGACTTTAGCAATTTGACTTCCTTGAATCTATCTCTCATACTTAGAAATACCAGAATATAAGGATGTATTAGAATGTTTTCCGCAGTGTTTTGTATTGAGGAAAGAAACAACAAATAACAGACACAAAGTGAATGCTCATCAATATGAGAATGTCTGAATAACTGCAGCATGTCTATACTACAGAATTCTTATGCAGCCATTAAAAAGAATGAATTGGAGTTATACAGTTGAGTTGGACAGATTTCCCAAAGATATGACTGAGAAAAATCAAGAAAATTAATGTATATATGCATTGTGTGTAACTGTGAACATGGAGAAAACTGGTATCACATATATTTTGTCATCTGCAATGGTTGCGGGGGAAGATAATGAGGGAAGGGGGCAGAGAAGAGAAGGGGAGAACAAAACACAAAAAGAAGGCAAGGAAGAGAGGAAGGGGAAATAATTCATTTGTGCACATTTTATTTAAGCTTTCAAAAGAAAGTCTCTAAAACATAAGTTCACAATACTTCTAAAGCAACTGTGATTTCCTTACCTAGTTGAAAGTATTATATTTTCTTTAAACAAGCAAAAAAGCAACAAAAAGCCCCCCAAAGCAAAATTAAAATGCCCGGGCTATACTAACCCTGAAAATTAGGTTCCAATGGCTGTCATACATGATAGAATATTTATGAACTAACATATCTGCTATAAAACTTTGCTAAAAGTGACTGTCTTTTCAGCCACTGTATTGTTTCAAACAACTTATTTACTGTACAATATTATGAAGTGACTGGTTATCAACTCTGAGTTGACAACGTCCACAAACATCCTAATTCCCTTTGCTCAGTTGTTCTTCTGTCCTATCAGAATTTCCTCTTCATATATATAAATACTGTAAGTATAGGAAAAATAAAAGGAAAGACAAGGTTCCTGCTCTCAAAGACTAGAATGTCTGTAAGATTTGTTATCCTAATATCTTGAATACAGAAATAAGAATCTGGAGGTATTGATACCTGGAACACATGGGGTTATGTAACGTCTATGTTTTACCTCCTTCATGCAAGACAAAAAGTGGCAGAAATATGCGCTCCAATGCTATTTACGCAAAAGGCTGGAAAGGAAAAAAATAAAAGCAAAGACTATATTGTCACCAGCCAGCCCACACATTCTAGAATTAGTCAACTCTTACAGAGGAAAGAGACTGACTTATTTTACTGTTCACATAGATGAAAATTAGCTGCTTACTAATCCTGAAAACCTGGCTCTCTCGTACTAAAAAACAAACAATTCAAGTGCAGTCAGCCTTAACAGCAATTTCTACCAAACATTCAAGGAAGACATCATTCCAATCTTACATACCCTGATCGCTGAAGTCTGCCTCAGGTTAACGTTTGAAAAATCAAATTTACCACATTAACGTATCAATCACAATTATATGACAAATGCTGCCCCCACCAAATAAACAGCCAATAAAATTCAACTATTTTCCAAAGTAAAAACTCTTGGCAAACAAACTAGGAGTTAGAAGACAATTTACTAAACTCAATAAAGGATCTCCTATAAATGTATCTGCAGCAAGTATCATAATGAATAGCTGAAATGATGAAAGGTTTCCCTTTGAGGTTAGGTTATTAACAAATCAACAATGCCCCCTATAACCACTGCTATTCAGAAGTACACACTAGAAGTCCTAGCTGGTGCAAAGGGCCAGAAAAATAAACTAATGATGAAATGACCTAAGACAAAAAAAAAAAAAAAGCAACTGGAATCCCACCTCTGTCACTTAGCAGCTATGCAACTCCAGGCAAAGTACTTAACATCTGTGCCTCAGTTACCTCATCTGTAATGAGGATAAGAATACCTCCTTCACAGAGTTGTTCTAAGGAATATTTTCTTTTGAACCAACTCTAATTATAATTAAGACTTTAATATATAATTTGATATGTAATTACCTTTTGCATCTTTCTAAATTATGTGACCCCTATTCACTATTACAAAGTCAACCTAATATTATTTTTTAATTTAAAGTTCAGGGGTACATGTTCAGGTTTGTTATATAAGTAAACTTGATAAGTTATTATGTTTTTTTCTTCCATTCTTTTTTGTTTGCTTTTCCATAAGTTACTATTTTAAAAGTGCTCACAAAGTATCTGACACTTCAAAGCACTGTAAAGTGTTTAATACAAATATTAACAACTGTAGAGTGATATCCCAAAGAATCTGGAGATAAACCACTGCAATTAAAAGAGTAATATTCACCAGATATGAAATCATTATACAAAATCAACAGCATTTCTGGTAGGGGATGGTGGCTTTCACCTGTAATCCCAGCACTTTGGGAGGCCAAGGCAGGTGGATCACCCGAGGTAGGAGATTGAGACCAGCCTGGCCAACATAATGAAATCCCCTCTCTACAAAATATACCAAAAATTAGCCAGGCATGCATGGTGGTGGGACGTCTGTAATCCCAGCTACTTGGGAGGCTGAGGCAGCTGAATCACGAGAACCCGGGAGGCAGAGGGAGGGAGGGAGGGACCGAGGGAGGAAGGCAGACAGGCAGGCAGGCAGGCGGGCATTTAAAAAATATACCATTATAATAGGATTAAAAATATCAAGTACCTTGGAATGAAATTTAACAGATGATGTAAGACTTTTTTTTTTTTTTTTTTTTTGAGACAGAGTCTCACTCTGTTGCCAAGGCTGGAATGCAGCGGCATGATCTTGGCTCACTGCGTCCTCTGCCTCCTGGGTTCAAGCAATTCCCTTCCTCAGCCTCCTAAGCAGCTGGGATTACAGGCACCCGCTACCAAGCCCAGCTAATTTTTGTATTTTTAGTAGAGATAGGGTTTCACTATGTCAGCCAGGCTGATGTTGAACTCCTGACCTAGTGATCCACCTGTCTTGGTCCAAAAGTGCTGAGATTACAAGTGTGAGCCACTGCGTCTCGCCGTAAAAGACTTCTATAAGGATAATTACAGATTCTATGTAATCCCAATCTAAATCGGTGGAACACAACAAGGTTATTCTAAAATGTTTATGGAAATGTAAAGTGCCAAGGTGAAAAAACTAGTAGAAGTAACAAAAATTCTGACTAGCATATGATGTAGTGATTCAGTGTGAACTAAATTTTAAAACTGCAAACTTTTTTATATCCATCTATTAAATAATAGCTACCCTAAATAACATAACTCTGTCCAAGTTTAGAATACTATTTTGGCATTCAAAAATCAACCAGTATATAAACACTGGCTGTTAGCAATGATTTATCTCTCGTACTTTAGTGAAGGAAATAAATGAAAGGACAAATCCATTAACAGGAACCATATGAAACGTTGCCTTGAGAAAAGAAAATGTGTCCTTAGGTCCAGGGACAGACTAGAAGCTGTAAGAAGCTTCACAACTCTGAATGGAAAGGCAAAACGATCTGTGGAGGAGTTTCTTTCGCTCATATCATGTAGCAATTAATAGCTCTGACAGTTTTCAACATATATACTTTATATGGTGATTCGTCTAAATGTTTACCTAGACAACAAGCTATGGAAAGTCTTATATGTTTACAAAATTAACACAATTTCCAGCAAAAATAAGCTAGAAGTGGTGGATTATGTGCATTTAATATAAAAAGCTAACTAATTCAATGCTCTGGAGCTGGGAATTTGTACATTGAAGCAAATCTACCAGTTAAATGGGTGGTCTACATAATCAACAGTAGGTTATACTATTATAATCTTTGTATTTCTTTTCTTTCACTACCAGATGATTTTTCCAATAGGCCTTAAAATACAAAGGGTTTTAACAAGATTTCAGTGAGTTAAGGTTTGTTTTGAACACCTTGGAGGTATCTCTTGTTCTAGGCTAGCCCAGAATTAAGCTCCAGGGAAAATTGGCCTGGTCCTAAATTACTCCAACTTTGAAGGATCCAGGAGACAAGGAATTTTCAAAGCTAGTTGTAAGGTGAGACTGAAGTGATACTGGTTAGGAGTATCACCAGAAGAAGGTGTAGGGTTAATGAATGCACCAGCCTCCTATATGGCACTGTTTTTGCTGTGTTCCTCCAAAGATCATTTAGCTTTCCATTTCATCTTTAGCCTTTTAAAGAAATGTCAAGAAGGCAGTCAACATATTCATAAGATTATTTTCGCCGGTACGGTGGTTCACACCAGTAATCCCAGGATTTTGGGAGGCCGAGGTGGGCGGATCACTTGAGCTCAGGAGTTTGTGACCATCCTGGGCAACATGGCAAAACCTTGTCTCTACTAAAATACAAAAAAAAAAAAAAAAAAAAAAAAAATTAGCCGGGTGTGGTGATGTGCGCCTGTAGTCCCAGCTACTTGGGAAGCTGAAACACAAGAACTACTTGAGCCCAGGAGGCAGAGGTTGCAGTGAGCCGAGATTGTGCCACTGCACTCCAACTTGGGCTACACAGTGAGACTCCATCTCAAAATAAACAAAAAAATATTCTTTTCATGAAGTATTAACTATGGACCAGAGAAACAGAAAAATTATGCAATTTATAGAGCTACAGGAATAGAAAGCATTTGATTACAATTAGCTTGAATTTAAATGGTTCCAGTTTCATAATCTAATGTTGCTATAATAGAATCTCTTAAAATAGTCTTTTAAGATCTTTTTACTTTTTTCCCCCTTTTCCCAAGTTATCTGATCTTTCCATTTTTCTAAGATGAGGATTTACAATACTGATGTCTCTTCACAATTTAATGATAGATACATTTACTCAAGTTAAACGCAACCTATTTACTAAAAAAAAAATTAGGATGACGTACACAGCATCTTTTTTTTCTGGTAGAAAGACAGGAATTAGACGGGAAGAAAGGGTAGTTTCTAAACACTGTTGAAAAGTTCAGCAAATGCTTGCTTCCCTTTGGGCTGACACCAGAAGGCAGAATCATCACAATGGCTCACAATATTTATGAATACCACCACATGGCCAATTAATATTCCCATTCTTATGAAAAAAACACTTGTGCACACACCAGAAGAGAGCAATACATTAGTATTTACATTTATTTCAGGTATGCAGTTTACACACTCATTGAACAAAATTGGAATGCAAACAAATATACAAATACCATAATAAGCATTATCAAATAAAATAATGGGCACTAGTGTTATAAGCACATTAATGGACCTGGTAGGGAAAAGTGATGGAAGAAGACTGCAGCCCATAGCATTTTTCTTTTTATCAAAAGAAAATGCTCAGTAGCACCATAATGGTAATACTTAAAAGAAATAAGTAAGATAGAACATTTTAACTGCTATTATTGAGGTTAACCTGCTTTATTTAAGTGAATTATATAGGAAATTAACAGTACAGGTAGTATTTTGGCCAACTTCCGCTTATTTCAGCTGAACATTGTCCATAAACAAAAGCAAAAGAAAATAATGCTAATCATACATGGACCTTTTGTACTTGGTACAAGCTCTGCACCGTGCTTTGATTTCATGGTTGGAGAAGATACACATGTTAAAAATTGAGGTTATGTAAAGTTATTCACTAAAGCCTGAGTGTGTCTTTGGTAGGCTAATACTTCTTCAGCATTGTTATTAATCACATTCATGTTTATCTATTTCCTGTATTTTTCTAAATAATCCAAGGTGACTAGAGAATACATGGAAAACACCACAGCAAAATCCTCAAATAACTAGGCCATTAAAACCCAATCTATTCCAAAGGCACCAAGAATCAATGGGGTACAAATTTCCCCTTAGAGAAAGGTGGCTTTTTTGTAATACTTATAATCTAATGGGATTTTATTGTATAGTTTTATAAATCTTATTTGTTGCTGTCATATACTTAATTACTTACCCTACATTTTCCTCTAAGATGGCATCAACAATATACAAGATAGAGTACCAGGTATTTCTATTTCAAAGTTGTGCAAAAACTGCCACAATTTTGCTCAAAGTGTCTAAGTATCCAAATGGTAGCAAATGAGCTGCACTAAGCTTTATATAACCACATTGCATATGAAGAAAAGAAAATGAAATTTATGCCCAGGTATAAATAGAAATGTTACAAAGAGTATCATATACTGAGAGTAACCTATGCAGTTCTTTTAAACTTATCTCTTAGTGGTTTCAATAAAATATCACTAACCACTTATCCCTAAAGCCTCAAGTTTTCTTCATTTGAATGCTGTAGAATTGCATTAGTATTTTATATTGATTATAAATTAAGACCAATTTCTATCTAAATACACAAGTATGTGCTTCAAGCAATGTTTTGTGGCAAACACACAAAACATGCTTTGCTCTTCAAATTTATTATCCTTAAAATAATGCACTTTTAAAGCCTTCATTTCATAGTTTGGTAACTAAGATCCACATGACACACAATGCCTTGCTGAACACAGAAAATGTGTCTGCATTATGATAATGAAACCCGGCTTTTGCTGGTAACTTGAAACTTAAAGTAGTCACGTGTATGTAGTTCAACCAGCTCCAAACAAGGTTGTACAGTGGTAATTATTCTGCAGCATCTATGGGCCTAAATTTCAGTCTGAATTGCAACTTTTAATTCCATTGTCTGATGTGAGTGGTTGTTATTTGTTTCTTTTAGTGCATCACCAAAATATAAATCAACATTAGGTTTTATTCCATTGTTACCATGTTCTTCAGCAATATGATTCAACTGTGGAACTTCTGAACAGGAAGCAGTTTGGGTAACCACAGAAATGCTACACTGATGTGGGGAATTTTCCAGACGGTCATTTTCTACCTCAGGAAGAATGTTAACAGTAGCAAAGCGGGTGTGATAATCACTGGAACCATGACTACAAGAAGTTTTCATGCTTTCTAGGTCAGAACAACTAAATTCAGAAAAATGACTAGAGTGGGAATCTGCTACAGATGGCATACTGTCACTGAGGGATGGAGCCTCAAATTCACTTGAGTTCGTGCTTTGTTGTTCTAACAACTGTGCATCCATGTCCTCTCTGGTCTCATTTATCTTCATGTTACCCTTTTTCCTCAATTTACCACTTTTTGATTTTTTCCCTGCTGTTGCTTCTTTGGACCACTTGGTGGCACTAGATTTACCTTCAGGCAAGCCACTGGACGAACCACCAGGATGATTTCGGGTGGCACTGCCATCATCCACACTACTGCTTCCACTGTTGTGCCTGAATTTGGATGGCTTTGACTCAATATCTACTTGCACCTCCATACTGTTGCCTTCTCTGAAACATAAGAGTAACAAATACAAACATAATTTCTGACTTCTTTTCGTTCAGATGACTAGGGGAAGGGTTTCTGCATGGAAAATTCAGACTATACCTAAGCTATCAGACCATCTTAACGCAAGACATGTTCTATTTTAAAAAATGTACTTGAAATAAGAGAACTCTTTATAATGCTTCAATTTTTTAAATAGTAGTAGATACATTTATTACTTATGCTGTTCTAGGCACTATGCTACCTTTTAAAGAACAGCTTTATTCTATTCTGATATAATTCCCTGTTTAAAGTGTACAATTCAGTGATTTTGTGATCAGAGCTGTGCAACCATCACCACTACCTAATTTCAGAACATTTCATCATCCCAAGAAGAAACCTTGTACCCATTAGCAGTCAGTTCCCATTCTTCCCTCTTCCAGCTCTTGGCAACCACAAATCTGCTTTCTGATCTATACAGATTTGCCTACTCTGGACAGCTCACTGTTTTCTCAGAGAACTTAATAGTTGGTAGCCATTTTTCACTGCTAATTTGTCTAATAATAGGAATTATTTCTTTAAAGTTAATTTTAAAAATACTTTCAATTTTATAACAATTTTTTCCTTACTTGTCCAATGGGATGTAGGAATTCAGAATGGATCCTGCCATTGCTTTGGTGCTGGCATTATCACTAACTGTTCCCAAGCTGACTGTGCCAGATTCTCCACTTAGACTGTACCGTTCTTTCTGTACATCTGCTTGAACTTCCAACCTTAAAGGGAGGGTATGAAATAACCAAAATTACATTTAATATCAGCACTACTGTAATATGTATCTCTAAATAATTCAGTTAAGAACCCTAGTAACCAGAAGCTATTTTAGGAACCATTATTTTTTTATTTCCTTTTATTTAATTCAAAGTCTACTGCAGCACACTGAATAGTACCACCCAAACAAATAAAATGGGAAAAACTAGTTGTCTGCCGAGTAAGGTAGTAATAGAATAACACAAAAAGGACACAGAGGATTTTCACTTAAATGCGCTCCATTATTCTCACTCAGGATATGACACTTTGTAATGCTTCAACGCAAAACATGAAGTTAGAATACATTATTAAACACGACAGATCAATGAAAACAAAAATCCTCAGCATCTATATTTAAAATGGCTCTATAAATAACAACTGCCTTTTAATATTTTATTTATTTATATATATTAGAGACAGGGTCTCATTATGTTGCCCAGGCTGGTCTCAAACTCCTAGCCTCAAGCTATCCTCCCATCTTGGCTTCCCAAAGTGCTGGGATTATAGGTGTGAGCCACGGAGCCCAGCCAACATTTGCCTTTTTAAAAAGAGGTTATATATGCCACTAAAACTTAAGAGTTTGTATTTAAATGCAAACTACCTAAAAAAATAAGATAAATATGTCTGATTTTTCTTTTAATTCATGTATTCTCCCCTACATTAAAAAAAGCAAGGCTAACAAGCATAAGTGAAAAATAGTGAAATAAAGAGAAACGGGAAGATAACTTTTCCTACTTATCTACATGGCTATTGGTAAAAGACTTGGTGAGAACAAAGTAAGGAAGCAATAATACATAAAAGACCTCTAGCCAATTATCCCGGTCCCAGTTCACACATTCCTGGGGACTCAGCCAAAGTCCCATCTCCAAATACCCAGCTGTTGTTACCCACAGAGGTAAGATCTAGGCTTAAATATTGCCTTTGCTTCTATGTCTACTGAAGCAGCTGCAGCAATGATTTATAATATGAAATCTGACAAGGACAGTGAAAAAACTGGCAGAATGTTATTCCTTAGTCTTAGAAGTCTACCACCAAATTTCTTTTTTCCTTTTTCTTTTTTTTTGAGACAGGGTCTCACTGTCATTCAGGTTGGAGTTCAGTGGTGTGATCTCAGCTGAAATCAACCTCCACCTTCCAGGCTCAAGTGATCCTCCTACCTCAGCCCCTCAAGCAGCTGGGACTACAGGTGCGTGCCACCGAACCCGGCTAATTTTTTGTATTTTTTAGTAGAGATGGGGTTTTGCCATGTTGCCCAGGCTGGTCTTGAACTCCTGAGGTCGGGCAATCCACACGCTTGGCTTCCCAAAGTGCTGGGATTACAGGTGTGAGCCACTGTGCCTGGTCCCAAATTTCATTTTTAATATTACTATTTTGAACCTCCACATAGTAGGGTTGTATATAATCATCACGCTTTATGTTCAAAATTCTCACCTAATTAATAATTTGTAGTTACCAGAAGGCAGAACCAAACCAAACCAAAACACACACCTGTTAAAACAGTTTACCATGGCACTTCCTGACAGACTCCCTGTTATACTGGCTCCAGCTAGTGCCATGGTGCTGGCCGTTTCACTCAGGTTGTCTCGGATGGCTCCTATTCGATCCATGTGGCTTCCACTTGCACTCAGACTTCCAGTCAGCCCACCAACACTTCCCTCCCCTATGCTAGGGTTGTGTCTTGCTTCTGCTACTGATGTTGTATCTAAATGCAAATATTCCAAAGAAACTAAGTAAGTATGATTATCAATTTTCCCCTTCTTAAATTCCTCCATGATTTCAGAGAGGACATTATATAAGGTATAAAATATACACAGACATGGAAAAATATTTTTTTCAGGCTAGTCCACTAGAAGCAGTAGGAATAAAGCCCTCATTTTAAATGGTCACTAGTTTCTATTTTTCAAAAACCCAGATTTTAGGAATTCTATAAAGAATATGATTGTTGAAAAATATGGCTGACTTCAGAGGAAAATTATGTGACAGCTTTCATTAAAGGTGTCATTTAAAGAGCTTATTATTCTCTAGGTCAGTAAGAATGGGCTAAAACTTGGTTTCTAGATATATCCCACAGTTCTGTCTACAAGCTATTATTAAGAACTGGTAAGACCATGTTCCAGTTTTACAGTATCTCTCATACATTTTGTATTGAAGGAGTCATTTACTTGCACCATATTTGAGTTCCTATTATATACCCAATCACATGGTGATAAATGCTATGAGGAAAAATACAAGAGAGTAAAGGGGAGAAGAGTAATGAGAAGTGCATGTATGTATGTGGCTGTGTGTCATTTTATACGATGTGATGAGGGAAGGCCTTTTTGATAAGGTAATACTTGTAGAGACAAATGAAGTAAAAAAAGTGAGCCATTAATTTTTCTAGGGAAAGAGTATTTCAGGCAGAGAGAATGCAAGTTTAAAAGCCTATAAGTAGGAGCACGCTTGGCACCCTCAAAAATCAAGTGAGAGTGGTATAAAATAGGAGGGTGACAAGAGACGAGCTCAGAGACATAGCTGGGGCAGATCATGTGGGGCCTTTTGGGCTATGATAAGGAATTTGGATTTTCTTCCCCAGTATAGTTAGAAGCCACTGGGGAAATTCTGAGCATAAGAAAGACATCATCTGACAGGGTTTAGGCATGTGACTATGGCTGCACTATGGAATAGTGAAGAGAAGCTGAGAAGTGGATACAGCAGTTAAGAGGCTATTATGATTGTCCAGGAAAAAGGACAGTAGCTTGAACTAAGGCAAGTGCAGTGAAGAGAGTAAGAAGTGGTTGGATTATAGCTAAATATTGAAGGAAGCAGCAGAATTTGCTGACAGATCAGATGTAGGACATGAGTGAAAAGAGGAAGGCATCGTAAGTGAAGGTTTTTGGCCCAAGCAATAGGAAGAATGGCGAAGCTACTTACTGGGTTAAGGAGGATTGAGGGAAGAACAGATTTTACAGCAAAAAAATTGGCTATAGACAAGTTAAGCTTGAAATTCTTGTTAGACATTCAAGTGCAGATCAAGAGCAAAGTTAGACATGCAAGTCTGAAGTTCAGGGGAGAGTTCTAGCCTAGATACAAATTTAGAGAGAGGTCAGTCTATATATAATTTAATAGATGAGATTACCTAGGGCAAAAGTGTAGATAAATAAGAGAAGAATTCTGAGAACTGAGTCCTGGGAAACAAACATTTAGAAGTCAGAAGAGGAAAATGAACCAGCAAAGACGAATGAGATGAAGTGGTCAGGAAATATGGTTAAGAAGTGGTTTCCCAGAAGAAAAGTGAAGTATTTCAAGAAGAAGGGTAGAGTCTTTCATGTCAGATATACTGTTATATGAAGATGAAGACCAAGAACTGACCACTGTATTAAGTTACATGGAGGCTATTGGTGACTCTGCTTTAGTGAATAGCAGAAATAAAATTCTAGAGTGGTAGGGACAAAAGTCTGATTGAGGTGAGTTCAAGAGAAAATGGGAGATAAGAAAGTAGGCATTATCTTTAGACATCTGCCTGATTATTTTCCTATGACAAATTTCCAAAACAAGAATTGCTAGAATACAGAACATGCACTTTAAAAATAAGGTTTACTGACATACTCCTACTGGCAGTCTACGAAGGCTTTTTTATACTTAATCTCTGCTAGTTACTATCCTAATCCACATTTCTTTGAATAACATTGAGTTGAAGATATTTTTGACTTATTGGGCATCTGTATTTCTTTTTGAACTGTATTTCTCTTCATATCCTTTACTTAATGATTTGTAATGTTTCAGGCTAAATTTAAGATGAAAAGTTTATGATTTCTAAGACATTATATTCCCATTAGAGGTCAGGTACCCAAAATTACCCCCCCCTCTTTCATCCATACACTTCTCCTTGGCAATTTACTCACAGATGTACTTCTGAATGAATACTATTAGGCCTAGTAAAAGGAGGGCAATGGAAATTCTGACTTGCATGTTATCTCCAGCCTCCCCACTATTTACACTGTTAATAAGCACATTTTCTTCCTTTGCTTAAAGGACTTACCTACAGCTGTGTTAGTTCCACCAACATTTATATCATTTTCATCATCAAATTCAATCCTGACTCCTTTTCCATTGCCTGCTGAGACTCCACAACCTCCACTTCGACAAAGAGAAATTGGAACAACGCCATAGACATAAGCTAACATAATAGGAACACCAATACCTAAAGAGAAATTAAATCAATCATTACAAACAACAACAACAAAGTAACTCACAGAAACATGAGTTTTAGAAAGTCTTTTCAAGAGAGGCATATAGAGAAAAGTGCCTGGGTTCTGAAGAGTTGGCTGGAACATTTGCCAAAAGTAGATTAACCCAGTTGTTAAGCAAATTCAAAGTTCCCAGTCTTTCAGGTAACCCACATGAGGAGAAAAAGAGAGAGATGTAAACTTTTTTCTTTTGAAGTGCCAGGCCTCTGAACTGCATTTGGGGTGGAGTGGGGGGAAAGGGTAACAGCAACTAACAATTTACCAACTACTCTAACCAAAGGAAGACTTAATGTAGGCTCAATTAAATTAATTTGTCCTTAAATTAAAAAACAAAAAAGTATACATCTTCTCTTCAAACACTTCGTTTTTTAAAATCCTTCCACAAAACTTTAACTCCATAAAATTTTAGGTAATTAGTACTTTTCAGCATTTTCTTACCTACAGTCACTGCAGCTACTACTGGAGACACGATTACAGACAATGTTACACCACCTGCTATGGCCAAATTCCGTTTGTGCTTTGAAACATCCTTGCCTTCATAGCGATTGTGAATCTTGAATTAATAAAAATAGGGGTGGGGGATTAAAGAGAAAAATATATTACAATTTAACTTAGTTGAAAAAGGCCTGTACTTGCTAAAGTTACTTTTCAAAAAACTTCATACCTGAGTATCTTAGTTCAAGGTAAACTTACTGGTGTCCTTAAACTATCAGTATATTCTCACAAATAATTTGCTCCTTATAAATAATTTGCTTAAGACAGTGATTTAACAGATTTTACTTTGTGCTTAATTTTAAAAGTCTTGAGTAAAAGTAGTCTTTATAATTTTAATCAAAAGTAGTGTAATTATGTATTGAGCAAAGAGAAAGAAATTAAGATTATTATTTTCAACACAGTTATGAGTTACATGGTTCACTAACAGGATACTTCCAGTATTCTAAAGGTTTCTTTCTAAAGAAAATTGTCTAAATGGTAAAAATTGGCTTCTGGGAAAGGTTTCTTTTTAAAAATTGATCTTAAAAACCATTTCTAATAAACAGGTATGAAAAAACAGAATTATTTTTTCTCAGATCCCTTTTTATGAAGACAAATATTGACAAATGACTCAAAATCCAGGGCTTTCATTTATAGCTCAAAGTAAAGGGCAGAGAAACAAAAAAGATGATAAATAATGGCTAACAGAGGACAGGATTGAATTCACTCAGCATCTCTGTACGGGACAGGTGTTAATAAGTAGAATCTGATATCATCATAAAAGCAGTGATTAAAAAGTGGCTTGAGAAATTATATGAACTTTGACATCTTTATTTTCATGGTTTGCAAGGGCTGTTCTAAGACAGATTCAAAACAGCCTCAAAAGTATGGGGACTCTCTAAAATAAAATGACTTATAAACCATATTACAGGTGAGACTTATAATCTATTATTACATGGTGTAATAATACCTTTAGCCTTTGGAAGGCTGTAAAGTATAAGGAGTGTTGTGGGATATATAAAACAGTGGAAAAACTGGGGTGGGAGGTAGGTGATGCGGGTATGGGATGAGAAACCTTTCTATTTCCTAGTCAGAATCCTGTTTCCCAGCATTGACTAGAGGTTCCTTATAAATGAGCCTCCTCACTTCCCTACACAGTCCATGCAGGCAGAGATGGCAGACCTTTCCAGGGTACCTTTCATTATCCTTCAGTACTGCAGCTAATTTCTGCTCCTCCCCACTCCTATTCCTGGGAAACTTTGCACTCAAGAAGAGAAAAGGCAAAGCAACAACTGATGGAGCTGACTTGCAAAGGCAGGCTGCCAAGAGAAAGAATTCTTCCAAAAAATTTTTCAGCTTCAAGCACCAATGTTTGATTACAGTGATCACATCATCCCACTATTTCTGGTTCAACTTAATTTTTCGGTTTCGATTTTTTGCTGCATTTTCTATTTTTTAATTGTTAAGTGAAGGCTCAGCTTTTGGGTACTTTATTGACTTAGTAGATTTTCCTGGGTTGGTTGGGATCCCAAGCACCACAGAACACTATTTCAATGGAAAACTAATTCATTCATTTACAACACTCTGGGTACCTGTTTGAAAAAAGGAAGCCTGTAACTGTACCCTATGACCTAAACAATGAGGTAAATAATCTCTCCTCTACAAATTATTTATAGGTACACGTGGTACAACAGTCTCTCTTTTCCTTCTATTTCTAAATATCTGAATAAATAGTTTTGTTTTCAGCAAAACCTTGCTTTGAATAACTATATGAAAAATTATAATCAGCTACTATATTTTGAATTTTTTTATTTTCTCTCTTTTTTGGAGATAGGGGCTCTCTGTGTCACTCAGACTAGAGTGCAGTGGCAAGATCACAGCTCACTGCAGCCTCAACCTCATGGGCTCAATCAATCCTCCCACCTTAGCAGCTGGGACTACAGGCATGCACCATCATGCCCAGCTGATGTTTTAATTTTTTGTAGAGACAAGGTCTCATTGTGTTGCCCAGGCTGGTCTCAGAACTCCTGGATTAATGCAATCCTCCCTCTTCACCCTCCCCAAGTGTTAGGATTACAGGCGTGAGCCACCACACAGGCCCCAACAAATTTTAAAGTTCAGGTTTACTCACTTAAAACTTTCTGAAATAAATATTTGGCTTATAAATATGTTAGTCATCAGACCCAAAACTAATTTTTAAGAAAGTGTTTATATTATTCTGATTATAAAATGTATGTTGAATATAAAAAATTCAGCAGTTACATGAAAGAGGATCAACCTTATTCCGAGTCTGGTCCCAGAAGTCAGAAATAGAAATAAAGGAAACAAAGGGAAACCAGTATCTGAGTCAACGTAAGAATTTTGTAACATTAGCAGCCATTTTACAACAGAAGTGGTTTTCCCATAACTGAAGTTCCCAAATAGCTAATAAAACTTAATCAGGGAACTTATATTAAGAATTCATGCATCTTAATTCAAATCTCAGCTCTGCTTCTTTCTGTGTAACTGAAGATATATTACATAAATTTTCCTCTCAATATTTTAACATATCAATTACAGACCAAAATATTTTTTTGTTATTGCATTTTAGGTTTTGGGGTACATGTTAAGAACACGTAAGATTGCTGCATAGGTACACACATGGCAGACCAAAATACTGAGGTTACTGCAGTGTTAAAATGAGTCAAAGTATATACATCACCTATGACACAGTATGACAACCTTTAGTTCCTTTTTTTATTTTAGAGATAGGATCTTGCTCTACTGCCCAGGCTGAACTGAAGTGGCACAATAACAGTTGACTGCAGCCTCCACTTCCCCAGCTTAAGCAATCCTCCTATCTCAGCCTCCCAAGTAGCTGGGACTATAGGTGCATGCCACCATGCCCAGATAATTTTTAAATTTTTTGGAGAGATGGGGTCTCACTATGTTGTCCAGGCTGGTCTTGAACTCCTGGCCCCAAGTGATCCTCCTGCCTCAGCCTCCCAAAGCACTATAATGATAAGAGTGAGCTACCATGCCCAGCTTGTTTCATTTTTTTTTGAGACAGGGTTTTGCTCTTGTTGTGTAGGCTGGAGTGCAACCTCCACCTCCAGGGTTCAAGTGATTCTCCCGCCTCAGCCTCTGGGAGGCTGGGATTACAGGCATCTGCCACCATGCCTGGATTATTATTTTTTTTTTGTATTTTTAGTAGAGATGTGGTTTGCCATGTTGGCCAAGCTGGTCTTAAACTCCTGACCTCACGTGATCCACCTGCCTCGGCCTCCCAAAGCGCTGGGATTACAGGCATGAGGCACCACACCCAGCCTGTTGGTTCCCTTTTTAAAAATTGTTATCCTTTGTTCTGCTTGGGTACAGGGTTGAGATGAGATAAATTTTATTTTTTAATTTTAATTTTTTTGATCTTCTTGGATACCAAAGAAAATTTATTTTTTTTTTCTTTCAGCTATCTCCTACTGAAAGGACCAAAGAAAATTTCTAAAGTTACTTCTCAATCCAGAGATTCTGTTAATTTAGGCAACAGATTACTTAGGACCTCATAAATTATCCCATTAACCCTTAAAAAAAGAATTATTTGCTTAGCTAATTAAATATAATTCATCAGTTAGAGGCCAGTGGTAGTCACCGGTGTTTGGACTTTGACAAGATTGTTATAATTTGCAAAACAGTGTATTTATTAATAGCAGTAATCCAAGAAAAAAAAAACCAGCTTTGAACTGCAGCAGAAATAATTTAAGAACTGGCTATTCTTTGCCAGAGGCCATGTGTTATTTAGCTATTAACTTTCATTAAAAGATTTTATAGACTTGACCTTACAAGGATATACCTATGAGAAAAATCTCAGGTGTGTATCCTTCAATATTTTATACTCAGTTAGTTTTATAATGCAAATGTGCTAAAATTTTCAGATTCAGAAAATTTTAAAGCAAGTCTGCTTTGTATGTATTCATAGATGCTTGCCAAACATTAAAATTTTATGTAAAAAGTAACTTTCATACTGAAGAAACTAAAGATACCCTTTGCCTAAACAAAAAGCCAAAACAAAGCAAAAAATCATCAATACTAAAAGAATACACCTAAAGATTTAGAATAAGATAATGGACTAACAAGAAGTCAACATTTTACCTTGCGGCCCACATACACAGGAATGCCAATAATCATTGCAGGAATAGCAATGCCAGCTATTAAAGCGATTCCAACAGGAGCACCAACCAGTGTTCCTAGCTGCCATAATATTTTCTTCTTTCGACTCCACGGTTTCTTCCCCCAAAAAGTACATCCTGACGGACTAATGGAAAAAATTATAATGTAAAGTAACTGCTGCAAAACACCACAATAACAAATTAATGCAATATATTAAACCAATGACTATTTTAAAAAACTTCTCATACTTAGGAGTTTTTTCCCCTTTCTTTAAATTCTGAGTTCATTAAATTAGGTAAGAACCACTATAAATTATATTAACAAGATATTGATAACTGAGATTCAGGTTAAAAATGTACCTCTAGTCCTCCATTACCCTCAAATCCTTAAGTTAGTTTTTTAATAGTAAATTAATGCAAAACATGCATATTTTTAGGCATCAGTTATCTGATTATATCATAAACTCACTCTGAAGCCTAAATGATAAAATTTATGTATGGGAAAATTAAATGGAAATATTTACGGTCTAGCAAAATTACACAGGGTATTGCATACTAGCATTCTAGTTTAACAAAAACAAAAAGAGGAAATACCCATTTCCTATTTTTGACCAGTTATTAATTCCAAACAACTAGCATAATAACTTGGTTTCTTTTAAATTTATGTAACTAGAATAAAACCAATTCCTTTAAGTATCTTCTAAAACCAAGTTTAAAAATGCTTAGGATAATACTTTTTAAAAACAAGTTATTTTGTCTTACAATATAAAATTACATTTACATATAAATAGGTCCTTCTATAAACCTACCTTAGATAATGTAAATCTGAGATTTCTTTCATACACAACCAACAAAACTCACAACCACAAACAGCACATGTCATGTGATTGCAGCTCCCATCATTCATCTTTATTATATAAGCAGCACATCGTGGACATGGCTTTATATCATCAGCTATTGGAAATATAGAGAAATCCATTAAGTATATAAAACTGGTCTAAAAATAACTTCTGGCAGTTTATAGAAAATCTTAAGATGTAGATAGTTTGTTAACTCAGCTTTAGCCTGCTGTTTTTAGTATATAAAGCATTTTTTCTTCCCTTCTAAGAGAACACATTTTACATTGAAATATCAAGTTATAAACATTTTTCAAACATAGTAAAACAATACGAACAAGGAATAATAAAAAATAAATAGAGAAAGGAGAATCAAAGACAGCTCTAGGCAAATTGTAAACTATGTAGTAAAATTTTTCTTTGTCCTGGTCCCACAGAAGTCTTCTGAGTGGTACTTCCTGGTTCTAGAACTTTTCTAACCATCTTCCCTTAATTCAAATGTACATGTTTTGTATACTATTCCTTTAGTGAATGAACACTAACAGGAGGTGACAATTTGATATTAATCTGAGGCACTATATCCAAAGCACTATGAATTTACTTCTAATTACATCAATTATAAGCACCATAAAAATAGCAAAACATTATCTTTAGAAAAGCAGCCTTTTCCCAGTATTTTACCTCATACAAAAGAGAGATGGACCTTGCAAAGAATCAGTGTCCAGAATACAAGGAAGGAAGAAAGAGATTAAGGAAGGGTCATATGGTTACAAACCGTGGAAAACAGTTTCAGAATAAAAGCAATCATTGTTAGTTATGCTCATGACTTTTAAATTAATTGTCTTTATCCTTTTTATTCATTTATTCACTCATTTACTCAAATGTTGTTGGTATGCTCTTTGTATAATAATATGGTTACAACGCACAATGTTGTCAAGTTAAAATCAAGTATAACTAGGAAAATTATACAACTATTTTGCATGTTGGTATCTGTTTAAATAGCAATTTGTAATTACTTTACTATTAGCCAGCTATATTTTCTAACTGCTTACAGTTTAGAAAAGATATTTATGATGCTAACCACTGAATTTAAGTATTTCTTCCAATTTCTAACATTACAAGCATTAAGCTATAGTCTATTCCTTCTACAAGTTTTATGGTCAAACTTTACCTGTGCTTTATCAGTTAATTCAGGTTTCCTTAGTGCTTCTTCTAGGACCAAAACTACTTTTTTTTTTTTAACTTAAAAACTGGCCAATGCTCACAATTAGTATTTTAATGATTCAAGCAATTTTGAGCAAACTGGTAATTCTAAGCAGCCAGACCAAGATAATTACTAGAATATAAAAACTAAAAATAACCATAAGTCACTATTTAAATGAAAGAACATAAAGTCTGCATTTAACAATTTTAAACATTGGGGTATAAATGAAAAAAAGCTGGCTTTTATGCCTGATACAACATGTAGTATACCAAATTAAAGAAATGCTAATCCTATCTGCTTACGTAGATGTTAATTGATAAACTTCCTCATTCCGGAGTATACTCAAGTAGCAGGTATCTCAATTAGATGGGGGAGTAAAGAGACTCAAGCTTTGGTCCTGATGCATGCAATCTTTCAAACAAACTGAAAGGTAACATCTCCATTTATTCTTACCGTTCTAAAAACACAAAACAGCCTTTTAATATGCTAAAATTACACGTTAGAGAATTAAAACCACAAGCAATGTATTTTTGATAGGTCTCTATATACTTGTACCCACATCTTTCACTCCCTGTTTACTTATTCATCTATGAAAGGCTGTTTAGTTTGTCTCTTTCCTCAAAGCAACAAATTAGGAAAAATTTACTGTGCACATTATAGGATGATATATTTATCTCCAAATACCCTCATAATGCAAAAATCCTAAATGAAATTATTTATGGTCAATTGATTCCCCCATTCCCCAAGAATGAATTAAGCCACAGTTCTCTGGTATGAAAAAGCTTCCCATTTCTATTTACAGCGTTTGGCAAAGCTTTTGTCTTCTTTGATTATCTTTTTGTTTACTGCTAAAATATGGGCCATGTCACATTAAGAAAAACAACAGGTTACAAAACGCCATGTCTCAAATCTTAACAATGATTATCTCTTAGGGTGGTAATGGTAAGGGGACAGAGGCAGGAGTGGGAAGTCAATTAAATATTTTATTTTTATAAAATGGGAAAACTATAGTAACAAAAATGAAAAATATGTGGTTCATTTAAAATTTAACTCCAAGTGCATAAACCTCCTAGTAGCTATAAGAACCTCAGTACTGTCACAGTTTAAAGACAAATAAAAACATTACAATATAAATATTATGCTATTTTACAAATACAAATACTAATGTACTTTATGTAATTAAGCACACATTTATCTTTGGTAACTGATTAGGAAAAAACCAACTAATCATTATTATACCAATTAATATTAAAAGTAAAACTAGTTTTTCAACATATCACGATATAGAAAACAATACCAAAATACCTGGAATAACAGTAATAAATAAAACCATTTAGATGGTAGCTTCCTTTTTCACTTTCTACAAGTCTGTGAGAAGCTAAATTCACTACACTTTTTTTTTTTTTTTTTTTTTTGAAATAGGGTCTTGTTCTGTCGCCCAGGTTAGCATGCAGTGGTGCGATCTCAGCTCACTGCAACCTCCACCTCCCAGGGTCAAGCAATCCTCCCAAGTAGCTGGGACTACAGGTGCACACCACCATGCCTGGCTAATTTTTGTATTTTTAGTAGAGACAGAGTTTCATCATGTTGGCCAGGCTGCTTTCAAACTCCTGAGTCAAGTGATCTGCCTGCTTTGGCCCCACCAAGTGCTGGGATTATAGGTGTGAGCAACTGCACCTGGCCCTCACTGCACTTTTAATTCTTCTTTTTTTTTCAAAACAGGGTTTCGCTCTGTCTCCCAGGCTGGAGTGCAGTGGCACAATAACATTTCACTGCAGCTTTGACTTCCTAGGCTCAAACGATCCTCCCACATCAGCCTCCTGAGATGTTGGGACCAGAGGTGTACACCACCACACCTGGCCAATTTTTTAAATTTTTGGTAGAGATGGAGTCACCATTTTGCCTAGGCTGGTCTCAAATTCCTGGACTCAAGTGATCCTCCAGCCTTGGCCTTCCAAAGTGTTGGGATTACAGATGTGAGCCATCGTGCCCAGCCAAGATTTTTAAACAAACATGGAACAAATTCCAAATGAAGTTAGTTTTTTAAAACAATCACCTTGAGACTGTTTATTCCAACAATGTTACTGTTTGGCTCAAATCATCTGGCAACGTTTTCTTTCACAATTACTTTCAAAGAGCTCATATATATAATCACTCATGATCACATAGTCACATCTTAACTTTGGATCCAGCCCAGACCAACAATTCAACCTGGTATGATACTCTGTTAGACTTAGCTCTAAAGGAACTTTTAGTCATTCTCAGAAATCAAACTGTCAAATCAAACAGATATGAAACTGACATTACCTAAAGGTTATGCCAATGAGGCATTCCAGGGAAGCACTGCTGAAATAAACACAAAAACTCTCATGGTGACTACTTGGAGGAAGACCAATATTCATTTGGATAACTAAATCATGATGTTTACTTAAAAAAATAACAAAAGCAATTTCTGTCATTTTTTAATTCAATGATGGCCCATACATACTTAAATCTCTATAAAAGTGACTGTGGTTTCTCTAAGTTCCCCTACCTTATATAGCAAAAGCACTTCCTATGAGCCAGGAAATGTTTCAAGTATATAGACACAAGCATTATTAGTATCTTTATTTTATTTTTGAGATGGAGTCTCACTCTGCCGTCCAAGCTGGAAGGCAGTGGTGCAATCTTGACTCACTGAAACCTCTGCCTCCCAGCTCCCTGGTTCAAGTGATTCTCCTGCCTCAGACTCCTGAGTAGCTGGGGATTACAGATGCCGGCCATCACGCTTGGCTAATTTTTGTATTTTCTGGTGGAGATGGGGTTTCACCATGTTGCCTAGGCTGGTCTCGAACTCCTGATCCGCCCACCTCAGACTCTCAGAGTGCTGGGATTACAGACATAAGCCACTGTGCCCAGTCAGTATCTTTATTTTAAAGATGAAACAGGTAACTTGCTCAGGATTGCACAAGGAATAAGTAGAGAATGTGGGATTTGAATTCAGGCAGTCTGATTCCAGAGTCCATTCTGTCTTACTCTATATGACTGTGTGTTCTGTGGCCAATAAATATACACCCCCACTTGGAAGAAAAGAATATCATTTCCAAGTGAATACCCAATGGCTACTGCTGACTCTTTAGGGAACAGTTTAGGTATATTCAGGTCCTCTCTGAATTGCTTCTGGACCCATACCTACAAATTAATACTAATACCTTTGAGTTCCACAAATCTTTAGGAAAGGAAATAGAAACAAATCAATCAGCAAACAAATATAAAAGTACATTTATGTTACAAAAGTATTAAATGTTGAATATTATGTTAAAATTTCATAAGACTTTTTTCTAGCAGCATAAGTACATGATTATCTCAGACTAACAGCAGAAACATAAATTATTTTCTTGAAAAATTTCTGTATTTTCCAAGTTTTTCCCTGTCATTTCAGCAAGAAAAATATTTTTTCCAAAAAGGAATAAAATTCCAATAAATACATTTCTGTCACACAAAATTTTTTTTTGAATTTTTATTCAAAGAACATGAAGATGTTCCTTTTAAAAATTTTTTTGAGATTTCTGATATGTATATATTATACATTTATAGATCCCCAGAAAACTTAAATTTCTGGCCAAGGACCAAAGACACCTTAAAGTTCTTAGTGTCCTCCCAACAAAGGTATGATTTTTTTTTTTAATAGACAGGGTCTCACTCTGTTGCCCAGGCTGGAGTGCAGTGGCATGATCACAGCACACTGTAACCTCAAATTCCTGGGCTCAAGTGATCCACTTGCCTGAGCCTCCCGAGTAGCTAGGACTACAGGTGCACACCACTACATCAAGCTAATTTTTTTTTTTTTCAATGGAGACAGGGTCTCACTATGTTGCCTAGGCTGGTCTCAAACTCCTGGCCTCAAGCTATCCTCCCACCTTGGCCTCCCCAAGTGCTGGGATTACAGGAATGAGCCACCACACCCGGCCAGTATAATTTTTATATCCTTGATCCTAGGATTGGATGAGACATCTGCAAATGAAAAATGCATTTCATAAAATATTGAAATGAAAATGATTCCAACAATAAATACCATTTCAAATCTGATTCTGTGATATTTATATAATCAGAAATTATATAAAGATATATATTTTAAATTATTATTTTATTTTACATAAGATGTCTTTTTTTTTTTTTTTTTTTTTTTCGGAGACAGAGTCTTGCTCAATTGCCCAGGCTGGAATGCAGTGGCATGATCTCTGCTCACTGCAACCTCCACCTCCTGGGTTCAAGCAATTCTCCTGCCTCAGCCTCCCAAGGAGCTGGGATTACAGGTGCACACCACCATGCCTGGCTAATTTATTTAGAGATGGGGTTTCACCACATTGGCCAGGCTGTTCTCAAACTCCTGGCCTTAAGTGATTGTCTCCCTCAGCCTCCCAAAGTGCTGGGATTACAGGCATGATCCACCATGCCTGGCCAAATACCTTTATAATCAACAGTTTCAGACCATCTTTGGCTATCAGTTAGATAAATTATCATGACACTTCCTTTTTTCCTTTTTTATTTTGGAAAATTTTTCCAATTTCAGAACCACTTTCTTTCATAGGAAAGAATGAGTGCTTCTGGGATAGAAATGCACTAAAAACACTTTTGGCAAGTCAAAGGAAAACAGGAATACTACTTAACTTTAAAAAATTAAAATAACTAGTGTTCTGTGTCAAATATTTTATTAGAAAAAAATTAGACATAAATACCTGCTGCTCCAGACTCTTGACTATAACTAATGGATGAAGAACGTATAGTTCTCAAACGTAAGCTCTGGGCTCTCTCTTGTCGAGCAGCATCACAGGTCTGGTTGGGGTGCCAAATCTGTTTACAGTGGTAGCAAAACTCTGTTCCACAGCCCTCTCGCCCACAAGTTAATTTTGGACAGCTGGCACATCCAAATGCTATCACAGCATATCTTGAAAGAACAAGAAAAATGATTTAAAATGTGACATAAAACAAGAGATACTCATTTCAAAAAGTATCCAACTAAATGTTATTCCTGAAAAACATTTTCTATTTATACATTAGTCAACAGTCATAAGTACAATCTCACCAACATAAAAATGGAGGAAAATGAAGTTTACGAATGAAGATACATAAATGGCATAAAAACATTTTAAAAGTTCAATTTTTAATTTTCAGGGTTTTTTAAGATTCAGGAGATATATGTGCAAGTTCATTACACAAGTATGTATACTGCATGATGCTGAGGTTTGGCCTTCTAATGATTCTGTCGCCTAAATAGTGAACACAGTACCCAGTGAGTAGTTTTTCAACTCTTGCCCCTCTCCCTCAACTTTTAAGTAAGATACCAAACTGCATTTGGCCTAATCCCAATTTTATAACAACCATATTAAATTAGTATAGTACTGTATGCACACAAAAATGGAAGGAAATACACCAAAAATCTTAATAGTGGTTTTCTTGGTATTGGGTTTTTTCTTGATTATATGTTTATACATTTCTGATTTTCTACAATTACCTGTTAAAGTGGAAAAATTTTAAAGAAAAAAAGATTACATGTTTAAAATTGTAATGACTATATATAAGTTATAATTGTCAGGTAATGGCATACTGTGTTAATTTATAAATTTTGTGATATCTTGTATGTATGCAGAAGTCTCACATTTTTCTAAGATGCATGGCTAACGTGGTCTTTGGTGCCAATCTCCTGCCAAAAAATACACAAACTGGTTTCTTTTCTTTTTTTGGCTTCAGATTAAAGACTGAGAACTGTAGATTCATGACTAGCACTAATACCTTCTCTGAGTTAATATTTCTGACACTTTAAAAACTTATGACTTAAATTCTGGGCATTCTTTGGCATTTATCCCAGACAAATGAAAATTTGTGCTCACACAAAAACTTGTACACTAATGTTCACAGCAGCTTCATAATAGCCAAAACTGGAATGAGCCCAGATGACTTCAAATGGTAAATGGTTAAATAAGCTATATTGCATGCACACTATCACCAATAAAGAAAGTATTGATACAAGTAACACCTTAGGTGAATCTTCAGATAATTACTCTGAGTGAAAAAAGTTAATCTCAAAATGTTACATACTGTATGGTTCCATTTACATGATATTTTTGAAATGTCAAACAGATTAGTGGTTGCCAAGGATTAGGAATGGGGACTGGGGAGGGGAAAGAGTTGGGGTAAATACATGTGATTATAAAAGAGCAACACAGGCTGGGTTCGGTGGCTCACGCCTGTAATCCCAGCACTTTGTGGGGCCAAGGTGGGCAGATCACTTGAGGTCAGGAGTTCAAGACCAGCCTGGCCAACATGACAAAACCCCATCTCTACAAAAAATATAAAAATAATTAGCCAGGCATAGTGGTGCACACCTGTAATCCCAGCTACTTGGGTGGCTGAGGAAGAACTGATTGAACCCAGGAGGCAGACAGAGGTGGATGTGAGCCAAGATCATGCCACTGTACAAAAAAAAAAAAAGAAAGAAAAAGAAAGAAAAAAGAAAGGAGCAACATGAGGGACCTTTGTTGTGATAGAACTGTTCAGTACCTTGACTGTGGTGGTGGATACACAAATTTACACGATAAAATGCAGATAACTAAATACACTGAGCACAAATAAATACAAGTAAATTGGGAAAATTGAGTGAGATTGGTAGATTGTAACTATGCCAATATCCTGGTTCTGATACTGTTCTATAATTTGTGCAAAATGGCACCACTGAGACAAACAGTGAGAAGGGTACATAGGATCTCTGAATTATTTCTTACAACTGCATGTTAATCTACCATTACCTCTATAAAACTGTCAATTTAAAAATTTCTAGAAATTTTTAGTTCCCTTTGAAAAGAAGCAACAATCAAGTCTTATCAACGTCTAAGAGTCTTTCGTAAATACCAAAGATTTCCTTTTGCCTGGAAATTTAGGGGAGTTTACAGAGCTGGCAATAAAATTTAAATAATAATTGTAACTGAGATTGTATTAAGTTTCAAGATACTCTATAAATAAACTGTGCAGGATTTTAAGAGTCAGGGAGTTCCCTCCATTTTTGGACTTGTTGGTCCCCTAGTACTATATTCTTTAAACTTAATTTACATTTTAAATTCCATCTTATTTCTGATAGACCATTTCTCTAATTACCATTCCCTATCACAGACATGTTCAAACAGGACTAATTAAAGGCAATTTATAATCAGCATTGGGTAATTTAGCAAAGCTTCATTTCCCTGAGCTTTAAAATTTCCAAGACAGCTTATTCATTCAGTCCCAGATAAAGAAAGAAGACCCTGTTTTTTAAAATCAAAGTTATACTCTAAAGTATCTATAAGCCGAAGTATAGTCTTTGTTTTAAAACAATAATGTCAGTGAAAAGGAAATGGCATTCTCTTCCAAACGTCTTCTCTACATACCTTTTATTGAAAGAAGGAAGAAGGAAAGAGGAGGGGCAGAATGGGGAAATCTGTGTATGCAGGAGACAAGGACAAAACTATTTTCTGAAGTCAGTTACAATTTACAAAGGCAGCAAAGAGGTTTTAGGGTGGCCAGTCCAAATTCCACTTCCACCACTTAGCACTTGTATAATTTTAAGTGAATTACATAATCTCCCAACAACTAAGTTTTCCCATACAGAAAACAGGCATTCACTTTAGTTTGGTTTAGCCTCAGTATTCAGCCAAAATAATTTTCAGCCTTGGCCTTGGCCTCTAGAAGGCCAAATAAGCAAATGACTGCTTTGATGACATTTCTCATACTCCTACACTTGTGCTTGACTGATAACCATGTGATCATACAAGTGACTATCATTTCTACATAAATAATACAAATTATGTTATTAGGATTAAATATTAACATCTGAATATTCATTTTAAAATAAATATTGGTTGGCATTTTAGACATAACTTAAGAGTAGAAATATTTTATATGGTGAAATTTTACTGGATAACTTAAATGTGCAGTATGTTGCCAGAGTAAAATCCTATAATCTTCGTGATGACTGTAAAAGCCATATTTAGGTAGATGCTTAACTTTCAAATAATTAAATAGGAAAACAATTTACAGCTAATATGAACACTGAGAATGCTTTACCTATATAAATTTAGTAAGAATACATCCTTTCTGAGCAAATGAATATTTATAAAAATATACAAGGCAGATTAATAGAAGTTAGGTTATATATAATTCTGACCTTTGTAGAAGGCTGCTCAGTATACTAGTATTTATAGCACTACACAAAATTTTAAGAACTGACCTAATTTTTAATTAATGATTTAGATGAATCTTTAAAAAAACAAATACTTCTAGGGACTCTACATCTTGAGAAGAAGAATTAAAAGCAAAACATCAATTCTGCCCCTTAAAAATTTCACGACAAGTTCCAAAATCTGATACAATTTCCATAAAGAAGTAAAGGGGTTTGGCAAGGAAACAGAGAAAACTGTGGACTTAAAGCATATTTTCTTCTCAATTTTTTCCTTGTATTTGTAACAGTGTTCAGATCTTCTCAATAATTAAATTTCAACACAGCTTCACAAATTGCTTTCAGATAATTCCTTACAGTTCCGAGTCTAGAGTCTTAAGCACATTGAAAATGGCTGCTTATAGAGAACAAGATTTTTAAGATTTATTCAAACTTTTCAGAAATAGTGTTCTATAAAATGTTACTATAAAATTTTCTCCTGAATTATATGAATAGTAATATTAAACTGAATATTTAGAATTTTAAAAATATACCATATAAATATATATACACACACACACACACACACACACACACAAACACATATATACAGTGTATCAGGAGCAAACTAATAGCTGGCAGTGTAGGGGAAATTACCATTCTTGCATTATGATGTCAAACATTTAACATCTGATTGCTAGTTTGATTTATTTTTTAGTAAGACAGAGTCTCACTCCATCACCCAGGCTGGAGCACAGTGGTACAATCTCGGCTCGCTGCAACCTCTGCCTCCCAGGTTCAAATGATTCTTGTGCCTCAGCCTCCCAAGTAGCTGGGATCAGGCCTGGTCAATTTTTGTATTTTTATTTTACATTTATTTACTTTTGAGATGGGAGTCTCCTTCTGTTGCCTAAGCTGGAGTGCAGTGGCACGATCTTGGCTCACTACAACTTCTGCCTCCCAGGTTCAAATGATTCTCCTGCCTTGGCCTCCTGAGTAGCTGGGATTACAGGCATGCGTCACCATGCCTGGCTAATTTTTTTTGTATCTCTAGTAGAGATGAGTTTTGCCATGCTGGCTAGGCTGGTCTCGAACTCCTGACCTCAAGTGATCTGCCCATCTTGGCCTCCAAAAGTGCTGGATTACAAGTATGAGCCACCGCACCCGGCCCCAATTTTTGTATTTTTAGCAGGGATAGGGTTTTGCCATGCTGGCTGGGCTGGTCTCGAATTCCTGGCCTCAAGTGATCTGCTTGTCTCAGCCTCCCAATGTACTGGGATTACAGGCGTGAGCCACCACATCTAGCCCTTGATTGCTAGTTTTTAAAAATTAAATAAAAATTTCCATTTATTCTTGTATCCCAGAAATTCATCAGACTATGACGAAGGTATCTGACTTTGGCTACCTGGCATTTGGTCAAAATATATCCCCAAAACTAGGAAATAATAAAAAGAGTTGTGAGATTAAAATAAGATTATACATATGTAGTCTCTGTATGTCTGTGAAAAGAGATGGGAGAGAAGAGAGGAAGACAGAGGAGAGGTAGGGTTACAGGGGTAGAGAAAAAAGGAAGAGTTAGTTTAGTTCACGACACATTGTATGCACTAAAGTGTTAAAGTACAAATGTTTTATGCTACTTCTCAGTATTCTTTAAATGGAAAAGCAAAGATGTCCTACCCTGAACTAAACATTCAAGTCTATTGAATTTACACAAATTCCAAAGAAAAACAAGATCACTTTAATAATACTGACCAATGTTTTCTTAAATGTATAATCTGATGACTATAAAAGTTAGAGCAGTTTGTCTAGCAGTTTTTTCTTACACTAACAATTAATGAGTGCTTCCTATGTAAGTGTTTCACATTCATATGTATTCAATCCTAACCGTAACTGTATTAGGCACGTTCCGTAATATATCAAGGAATTAAATGTACCTAGCACTCACACATTTTGAGAACAGATTGTCAGAACTCCTAAAGATGATTTTCCTTTTGTGGGAGCTGAATCTATTTTCCACTGGAAAATAACTCTGAAATTATAATGGTAGCAAATGGTAAAACTAAATTAAATACAAAACACTCGCTTTACAGAAAATCCCAGGAGTCTCTCTGCTCTGGTATAATAAGTGTTATTTGGAAAAAGAACAGGCTCAATAGAAGGTCACAGAAATAACTGAATAGTGGTTAACTAAACATCTCTGGCTCAAACAGCATCCAAACCTTGGTTTAGTAATTAGCTTCATTTCCTTCTATGGTCCATTATTTAATTTAAGCCTTACATTACTTCTCTATCCTTCAGCTGAAGGTCTCTAGCTACTGTATTTAAAATGCTTATACCAGGAGTGGATGGAAAGGAAGAAAGTGGGGAAGACAGGAAGGGGCTGAAACAGCAGTCTCTCCAGAAGTATCTTCTGTTCACTGCATTGTTAACAGGTGATCCACATGAAGAAAGAACTCAGTGGTAAAGTTAGGAAAATGTCAAGTAAAATTAAAGTGGTTTTTGATTTTTATTATAGGATTTGATAAGAATTGTTAACACACCAATGTTCAGTACATAGTAGGCAGTATTTTTTTTTTTGAGACGGAGTTTCGCTCTTGTTACCCAGGCTGGAGTGCAATGGAGCGATCTTGGCTCACCGCAACCTCCGCCTCCTGGGTTCAAGCAATTCTTCTGCCTCAGCCTCCCGAGTAGCTGAGACTACAGGCGCGCGCCACCATGC
>CAUYLG010029938.1:0-106688 GCA_963573385.1 Cacajao melanocephalus
CATTTAGAAGACCCCATCGTCTGAGCCCCAAATCTCTTAAGATGATAAGCAACTTCAGCAAAGTCTCAGGATACAAAATTAATGTGCATAAATCACAAGCATTCCTATACACCAATAATAGACTTAAAGAGAGCCAAATTATGAGCAAACTCCCATTCACAACTGCTACAAAGAGAATAAAATACCTAGGAATACAACTAATGATGGATGTGAAGGGCCTCTTCAAGGAGAACTACAAACCAATGCTTAAGAAATAAGAGAGGACACAAGCAGATGGAAAAACATTCCATGCTCATGGTTAGGAAGAATCAGTATTGTGAAAATGGCCATACTGACCAAAGTAATTTATAGATTCAGTACTATCTTCATTAAGCTACCACTTACCTTCTTCACAGAAATGGAAAAAACCACCTTAAACTTCATATGGAACCAAAAAAGAGTCTGCATAGCCAAGATGATCCTAAGCAAAAAGAACAAAGCTGGAGGCATCAAGCTACCTGACTTCAAACTGTACTACAAGGCTACAGTAATCAAAACAGCATGGTACTGGTACCAAAACAGACATATAGACCAATGGAACAGAACAGAGGCCTTGGAAGTAATAATACACATCTACAACCATCTGATCTTTGACAAACCTGACAAAAACAAGCAATTGGGAAAGGATTTCCTGTTTAATAAATGCTGTTGGAAAAACTGGCTAGCCATGTGTAGAAAGCTGAAACTAGATCCCTTCCTTACACATTATACAAAAATTAACTTCAGATGGATTAAATATTTAAACATAAGATCTAATACCATAAAAACCCTAGAAGAAAACCTAGGCAATACCTTTCAGGACATAGGCATAGGCAAGGACTTCATGACTAAAACACCATAAGCAATGGCAACAAAAGTCAAAATAGACAAATGGTATCTAATTAAACTTAAGAGCTTCTGCACAGCAAAATAAACAATCATTAGAGTGAACCAGCAACCTATAGAATGGGGAAAAAGTTCTGCAAGCTACCCATATGACAAAGGGCTAATATCCAGAATCTACAAAGAACTTTAACAAATTTACAAGAAAAAAAAACAAACAACCCCATCGAAAAGTGGACAAAGGATATGAACACTTTTCAAAAGAAGACATTTATGCAGTCAACAAATATAGGAAAAAATGCTCATCATCACTGGTGATTAGAGAAATACAAATCAAAATCACAATGAGATACCATCTCACGCCAATTGGACTGGCAATCATTAAAACAATCTGGAGACAACAGATGCTGGAGAGGATGTGGAGAAATAGGAATGCTTTTACAACGTTGGTGGGAGTGTAAATCAGCTCAACCACTGTGGAAGACAGTGTGGTGATTCCTAAAGGATCTAGAAATAGAAATACTACCTGATCCAGCAATCCCATTACTGGGTAAAAACCCAAAGGATTATAAATTATTCTATTATAAAGACACATGCATATGTATGTTCATTGTGGCACTGTTTACAATAGCAAAGACTTGGAACCAACTCAATTGCCCATCAATGACAGACTGGATAAAGAAAATGTGGCACATATACACCATGGATTACTATGCAGCCATAAAAAAAGATGAGTTCATGTCCTTTGCAGGGACATGGATGAAGTGGAAACCATCATTCTCAGAAAACTTATACAAGAAGAGAAAACCAAGTGCTGCATGTTCTCACTCATAAGTGGGTGTTGAACAATGAGAACAGATGGACACAGAGAGGGGAACATCACTCACTGGAGTCTGTTAGGGGGTGGGAAGCCAGGGGAGGGATAGCAGGAGCTGGGGAGATTGGGGAGGGATAACATTAAGAGAAATAACTGATGTAGGTGATGGGGGGATGGAGGCAGCAAAGCACTAATGCATGTGTATACTTATGTAACAATCCTGCAAGATCTGCACATGTACCCTAGAACTTAAAGTGTAAAGTGTGTATATATATAAATATATATATATACCTCATTTAATTGTCTCATATATATATATGAATGACAATTAAATGAGGTAATTTACCTAGAAATGAAAAACTGGAAATGTCCTGCAACTTATCAAACCCAACCCCTGTATTTTGTAGATGATTAAACTGAGGCCCAGAAAGGCAAGATGACCAGCTTCAAGATGACCAGCCCTTTGAACCACCTCAGGCTAGCAAGAGGCTTCTCAAACTTAGTTATTCCCCAAGGTGGTTGTGATACATTCCTTCAGAAAACATGACCATTGAGAGCAAGACAGCTCGACTTCGGTGAAGGCCTTGAAGCATAATTAGCATTAGATGGTTCTTCAGTTGTTCATAGTTCCGTAGAATATTCTTCCTTATCTATTCAAGATATTTTTTCTAACTGTCCATTTAATGTACTGAGAATTGTCATATCCCAATTCGTTTTCTTCACTATAGGCTAGTAACATGGGTAATCTTAAATAAGAGTCATGTCCCTTTAGTTTCTGCACCTATAAAATAAAACTATAACCACTACTACACACTCCTACCCAAAATATATTAAATATAAGAAACTCAGCAGTGCTATAGAGAATTTTGGAAATCAGAAGTTCCATATAAGAATATTAAAACTGCTGTCCCATTAGGAGCAAAGGGAGGTCACTGTGGAACAAGGCATTCTTGATTGTCCCTAGACACATCTGGTCCTAAACATACCTCCTCAGAATTACCAAGTCCTTAACAAAAATAAAATTCAGCATACATCTGAGTAAGAATTCCACTCTCCACTCATCTCCACATTTACCCTGAAGACTTACCTACAAGAGTTTACCCAAGAAAAGCTTTCATCTCTGACAAATACATTCCCTAAAATTACATTTGTATCCTATCTTGGTCTGTATACATAATTTTCTCTTTCAGAATTGAACCAGATGTTAAATTCTTACAGAACACAAACTTCTTATTCTTGTATGTCTGTCTTTTTATTTCTCTATCTTGCCCTCTTTTATCTCATGAGTAAGTGCAGGGTGTGTTTGAGAAGACTGGAAAATATTAATTAAATAAATAGGAAAGTACTTACCATGGCCTGAAGATTCCAGAAGGGAGAGGAAACAAAGTGTAAATAATTAGATACATGAAAAGTAGGAAAGGAATATAACAATGTTAAATTAGCTTAACAGTTTACAATTATTTCCACACAGTAATGACAGAAATATGAGCTAAATGTACTGACACGTTATATTTTCCAGGATAAGATCTTTCAGTCAGGATTATATTTTAAAACTAAATTGGCAGCATTCAGATAAAGCCTTTCTTAGCAAAATTAAAAATTACTGCATAAAAAATTGTGTACATTGTTGCCAACAGAAAATTTACTTTTTTATGGGAGAAAATTAAGAATATGCCTACAAAATGTGAAAACATTTTGGATGATAGAAGAAACATTTTTTTATGGTGATTTTTTTTTTACAACCTAATGCAGGCTATGCTCAATTATTTGCATTTCTCAAGGTGGTTCCAGTATATTTCAATATAAGAAACAGATTTATTCAGTCATGATCAGAAGTAATAACGATGTTAATGACGTGAAAACCTTGGTTTCCTTTAGATAGAAGAGTTTATTAATTTCGCTAGAACTGACTTTAACATAATAAAATAAAGAGTTGATTAATGTTATCTGCTTTCTTTATAAAGATTTCAGGTGTACTGAGTTAAGGTGAAGAAGTTTAAATAAAGCCTTAAGTTTGTGAATTAAACTTCTGGTCATTCATAACACTGAGCACATAAAGTCTCGCTGGCTTGGCATGCTGTGATTTCTTTTTGTTCCAGTCATAGGATCATAGTAACTTAATTGTAATTTCCACTTATATCAAAAGCTATCAAAAAGTTTGAGTTATTTCCTCCATTTGATAGATTTTAAAGAAATTATAATAAATTTAACAGCAGGTAGCATCTGGCCTCATATACTTTTATTCTACGAAATATGTACAAGCTGGGCAGTAAATGAGAAGGACACTACATTTTAGTAAAGGAAAAAACCACACATGCAATCAAAGAGAATTAAACAGTTGTAACTTACCACATCTCGGACAATAGGCAAAGTTTTTTTTCTGCGGAGATCTGGCATGCTGTCAATACCATAAAGTCCACCTCCAGCTCTGAAAGAGAAAATAAAAACCACCGATTTCAGTGGGTAAAATGACTTCTTATAAGAAAAATAGCCACTGTCCATGGTATAAAGTCTGCGAAAAAAGATGACATGAATATCACAGTTTTCAAAGAATTCACAAACCTGCAAAGATACAGGACTCTAGGACTTCGTTGAGAGAGGAAAAAAGACTCTAGCTACCACAACTGCTGACGACTCACCTTCTTGGATAGTTGAAATTTTAAGATAGACAAGGCCTGGTAGGACACACTGTTTTCTGTTAGTATCACAGAGAGAAGAATCAAAATGTAAGATCCATGGAACTTCATACCTCCAGGAGAAGGCAGAACCAAACCAATTTTGGTGCAAGTTTGGTCTGGCTGTGGTGCTAAAGAAATAACCTTTATTATAGAAATGCCAGTTATTATGTGCTTCCATGTCACAAATTAAACTTGAGAATAACGTCTCGAGCCATTTTAAAATATTAGTAATTATCCTTATACCAGAAGTTCCGTTTATCTGAATTCATCCTACAGGTAAATGCACAGAATTAAAATAAGTAGTTGTAGGAGGATGTTCATTGAATTCTTCTTTATAACAGCAAGAAAAGCTAGGTCATTTACATGTTCATCAGTAGTATCTTGATTAGGCCAGGTGTGGTGGCTCATGCCTGTAATTCCAGCACTTTGGGAAGCCCGTGGCTAGTGGATCACAAGTCAGGCATTTCAGAGTAGCCTGGCCAACACAGTGAAACTCTATCTCTACTAAAAATACAAAAAAATTAACCTGGTGTGGTGGCGGGTGCCTGTAATCCCAGCTACTCGGGAGGCTGAGGCAGAAGAATCACTTGAACCCAGGAGACAGAGGTTGCAGTGAGCCAACATCGTGCCACTGCACTCCAGCCCTGGTGACAATCTGAGACTCTGTCCCCCAAAAAGCAAACAAACAAAAATAGTATATTGATTAAATGAATCAATGGGAAGAATAATTAAAGTGAAATGGGTAAATATATGTATGCACACACAAAAAATACTCATAAGATGTTAAGTAAAAAAGCAAGTTTGCATATCAGTACCTTTGGTACACTCCTGTGTGTGTGTGTGTGTGTGCGTGTGTATGTGTGTATGAAAACACTGAAAATATCTAGAAGAATAATCATGAAATTGATAAATGTAGTTACCTCTGAGGAGCGAGACAGGGTGAGAGGAAGAGAAAACTCACTGTTATAAACCTGGTAGTATTCAATTTTTTTCATAAGCATGTATCATTTTGCAACTAAAATAATTATCCAAGAGGTATTCATCTTTGCTTCTCTAGAATGAGTTTGATACATTGAATTTGACTTTTTATTGCATTAAATCCAGTCATCTTATACAACGAACAAGACGCTGCCATTACTGATAATAGCTTCTCCTTATGCTTACTTGAACCACAAAACCCCTTGCTGATCTCTTGCCCAGGATTAGCTTATTCACCGTGAACAACACAGTTCATGTCCTTGGGTGCTAGCTGGGCATCTCTGTCACTGCAACAGTCTAAAAAGGCCAATTATAGATTAAAAGCAGTTTATAGTCCAGTTTTCCACCAGCAAAGAGATGGCCTCTGGGATGTTGCTGCTTAGCTTAATGTAAGTACATTTAGTCATATGGGATTTTTCTTAGTAGGCACGATCCTAACTCCAACACTTCTTCAGGTATCCACTACTACTAACATAGTAGTCTTGAACAAGTCATTACATGTGTCATACAATTCATGTCAATAGAAATAAAAACAAAGTAGTAATAAAGATAAAATGAATTAATAAATACATAGTAACCATGCCATAACATATGTTTGGAAGTGATGATCAAACACTGTAAGTGCGAAATATTAAAACCACTGCAAATGTGTAAGAAAGATGTCGAGGATGAACAAATTATTTTCAGAGTCATGCACGTCAACTAAAAGTCACCCTTAATTTTGATCATAAAAAATAAGTGTGAAGCAGAGGTCAAACAGACGAAAGAAAAGAGAGAAGAAAAGAACCAGAAAGAATGTGTGAAGGGAGAAGGGTGAATTTAAGGTTCTTTTCTCCATTAATTCTATGATAAATAAGCTATTATGGTTTCCCTTATTGACCAGAATAATGCCAATCAGCACTCTCTGGGTAAAGGGCTGTGATAGTCGTAGTGAGTCAAAGTTTAAGAATGTGAATCACAAGAAAGAATTATTGATGACATACTCTTCTAAATGTCAAGAAACTGCAGAGCAGAAAACGGAAAATAATGATAAACTTTTTTCTAAAGCCCCATCTTCAGAATACACACCAAGTACTCCATCTGTAACTTCTTGCTTCCCTCCCATAATCTTTCCAAATTTCCCCCCTCTCCCTGCCAATTCATGCTTGACCCTTCCACATTCAAAAATCAAACACATGGAAAAAGGCTAAGTAAATGGGTGTCTAGAAGGATTCTTCCAGTTTCATGTGCTCTAATGTTAGGCTGTCATTCTGATAGTTTCTACTTTCTCCCCTCTGTGAACGGAATCGATAATGAACTAAAATGGGCATAAATAAATATTTTCCCACTGCAGTACCTATTAATCATGTTAACTGTAAACCTTCAAGTATTTTGAAATGTTTTGACTCCTAAATACTGCAACTTTCACAACTATGTAAAGAAACACATTCAATTCAGATGATGATTGAAAAAGTGATTTATAAATTCCCAAGTGTTATATAAATGAATTGTGTATTTTCTTTTTATCAGTAATCATTATTTCTTGTATGCTTTTCTTTCCATTGAACTTAATTCAAATTTTTAAAGTACACCCAGAATCTTGAACAAATCCTACTTACTCACAAATTTAGGAATCAGTTATAAATATGCGTATTATTGGTCCTGACACTTCACTCCTATGCTTGTCTCATCAGAGCAGAGATATCCAATGACCTGGGACAAATATGAGCACTGCAGTATAACAAGCCCAAGTGAGAAGACGTATATCCAAAATTCACCTCTGCCTCTTTTGAGTCTGTCATTGAATTTTACTGAACTTACATTTTATAATTTGGGAAAATACAATACAATAAAAAATTTTCAAAACCTTCTCAGATATCCTCAAAACATAGCATTCTCAGGTTATGTTTTCTTTTATTTCTTTCCTTTTTTTTTTTTTTTTTTTTGAGACGGAGTTTTGCTCTTTTTGCCCAGGCTGGAGTGCAGTGGCGCGATCTCGGCTCACCGCAATCTCCGCCTCCTGGGTTCAAGCAATTCTCCTGCCTCAGCCTCCCGAGTAGCTGGGACTACAGGCATGCACCACCATGCCTAGATAATTTGTTCTTATTTTTAGTAGAGACGGGGTTTCACCATGTTGACCAGGATGGTCTCAATCTCTCGACCGCGTGATCCACCCGCCTCGGCCTCCCCAAGTGCTGGGATTATAGGCGTGAGCCACCGCGCCCAGCCCTGTTTTCTTACACTTATATATTTTCATCATTACTACAAGAAGCTTTGATAAGCCCATCCATCAAGGATTAATAGAAAATTTTATTGCAAACCATAACTTTAAAAAAAGTCTACCTTACTGACCTCAACTCATGAACAGAGAAGCACTTGATAAATATGAAGAAGGTCTACATGAATGCAAACCATTATTGTAATTTTATGGGGATGCTTCCTAACCAGGAGGGATCTTGGAGAGATTAAGTAACAAAAACTAGTAAACAGTGGAAATATTCATATATAAATAAATCATTTACTTTTTAGACAAGATTTTAAGTTGATATACAATACTTAAAATCTGGAAGAAACTACTCTTGATGAAGACAAAGTCAGACAAAGTTATCAGAACAGACCATAGCAGACAAGTAACTCTAAAGGTAAGAGCTGATACAAAAAAAAAAAAAGACACAGTTTAATTTCAGCCCTTTTTTGGTATAGTTGTTTTAAGATGTCACTGACCACATACAGAAAACTTGCTAAGGATAACAAATATTTTTGTGGTTCTTGTTAGGTGACAGATATAATGCTAACATTTATATCCAACATTTACAGAGTGCTTATGATTCTAAGCACTTTACTTATGTAAACTCATTTTATTTTTTAAAAAATCGAGGTATAGGTACAATTATTTCTCTCATTTTATAAATAAGAAAATGGAGACACAGAATCTTTCATAATCATAACCAACATCACTATTTACATCAGAAACGGCAGGGCCAAGATTTGAGCCCACAGTTTATGACTCACCATGCTCCACTGCTCATCTGACTGGGATATCCTATAACACTAATGTGAACTGAGGTCTACAATTAATATTTTATATTTAATGAAACTAATATATTACAGACATTGATTTCCAGTGAAGGATCATTTTACCCCAAACTTAATGTTCTTAATAATACATAGGTATTTTGCTAAGAAGAAATAAGACACATGTAACAGTTGATCCAGGGATGTTGACATCATTTGGAAATTTTTTCAATGTGTTTCAGGGAGAGTATTATCTTCAGATTGCAACCCTGTTTCATTATACAAAATAGCCCCAGTCTTCCCCAAATGACCTCTCACCAACTATTCAAGTGTTCTTTTTAGGAAAAAAAGACACTTTAGACTTCAGGCATTACAGATGGGATAAAAAGGTGAGGACATCAGTGGAAATATTTGGAAAGTCAATGGTCACATAAATTTGACAAAATGGATATTCTTTTAAAGTATACAAAATGAATATTGATTTAAGCCAAGCATGTTCTAATTGAACATCTGCTCTATTACAAAGTTTTTATTAATATTACTTTAATTAACATATCATAACTATATACATCTGTGGGGTACAATGTGATGTTCTGATATAGGTATACAATGTAGGCTGATGAAATCAAGCTAATTAACATACTTATCACTTCACTTACTTTTTATACTGAGATCTTTAAAATTACACTCTAAGCTAACATAGTTTAAATATTTTCAGTGTTTTTATTTGTTTCTCAGTTCTTTCCATAATGATATTAAAATGAGTTTACTGAATTTAGTAAAATCTGAGATCTACAGTATATTGCTTTGTACCTTGACTCAGGTTCAGTTAATTGTCTGGTTATAAAATAAATGCAATATAGAGTATACAAATTACATATGTTCTGTAATTTTAAGACACTTCATATTTAGATAAAGAAAATAAAAGCTGATTTTACTGATTAAGTAGAGATTATTATTTTCACTCAAAATTGACTGATAACATATTGACTGTATACAGACTGCAAAAGAAATTTGCGAAGACACCAGCAAAATATCACATGAAAACTATAAAGCAGGATATAAAAATACACAGTGCTACTAATTATCAGTGAATTGCAAAATTAAACTATGATGAAATATTACATCACAAGTGATAGAAGGGTTATCAGGAAAATAATAAAAGATAACAAGTCTTGGTGACAAAGTGGAGAAAAAGGGACCTTTACACATTGTTGGTGGGAATGTAAATTGATACAGCCATTATGGAAAACAATGTGTAGATTCCTCAAAGAACTTAAAAACAGAACTACCACGTAATTCATTACTCCTACCAATAGGTGTATACGCAAATAAAAATGAAATGAGTATGTTGAATATCTTCACTCCTATATTTAGTGCCGCATTATTCACAGTAAGAAAGATATGAAACCAACCTATCAGTGGATTAATGGATAAAGAAAATGTAGTATATATACACAGTAGGATACTATTCAGCCTTAAAAAAAAAAAAAAAGAAAAAAATCCTCCCATTTGTGAGAATGGATGAACCTACAGGACATTATGTTAACTGAAATAAGCCAGCCACAGAGACACAAATAACACATGATCTCATTCAAATGCACAGCCTACAGAAGTTGATTCCAGAACGAGGAAGTAGAATGGTGGTTACAAGGGGCGGATGGCAGAGAAGAGGAGGTTAAAAGATACAGAAGATTTGTTACGTAGGAGGAGTATGTTTAAGAGATCTATTGTAAACAGGTTGACCATAGTTCATAACAATATACTGTATTCTGGAAAAATGCTAAGAGAATGGAAGTTAAATGTACTCACCACATAAGTATAACTGTATGAGGTAACACATACATTAATCAGCTACTTTTTGTCATTTCACAATGTAAATATACTTCAAAACATAATGTTGCACATGATAAATATGTATAATTATTCCAATCAATTTAAAATAATAATTAACAAATGATAAAGTGATTTTTAAAAAAGGACTATCATCAGCATTCAAGGATGCAGAGCAACATGGCTGAATAGAAGCCTCTAGCAACCATTCTCCCCACAGGGACACAAAATCGAACAAATACACAACAAAAGCACCTTCATAAGAACCAAAAACCAGGTGAGCAATCATAATACTTGGTTTTGACTCATATCACTAACAAAGGCAATGGAGAGGGTAGGAATGACGGTGTAGAATTAGTGATGCCACCCCTCTCCTATCCCTTGGCAGTGACCACACGGCATGGAAAGAGAATCTGAGTGCTTGGGAGAGTGAGAGTGCAGCAACTGTGGGACTCTGCACTGGAACACTGGAACACAATGAAGTCCTGTCATAGCAGAAAGCAACACCAGGCAGAACTCAGCCAGGGCCCACAGAAGGACCATTTACACCACCCCTAGAGCAAGTGGGGACTAGCTTATCCCAGCAGTTGGATCCTGAGTTCTGGCAAGTCTCACCACTGTAGGCTACAGCACTCTGGGGTCCTAAATACACTTGAAGGTAGTCTAGATACAAGGACTGCAAATCCTGGTGCTACGCTGTGCTTAGAGCCAGTGGACTTGGGCAAATGCCCTAGAGATACACCATCTAGAGTGGCTAAAGGACAGCTTGCACCACCCACTCCCCAACCCCAGGCAGCACAGCTCACAGCTCGGTGATAGACGCTTTCCCTCTGCTTGAGGACAGGAGAGGGAAGATGAGGAGGACTTTGTCTTGCCACTTGGAACTCAGCACAGCCACAGCAGTATAGGGAATCAGATAGAGTCCTGAGACTCCTATTCCACGCCATAGCTCTTAGACAATAATTCTAGACACACCCTAGGCCAGAAAGGGAACCTTCTACCCTGAAGGGAAGAATCTAGTCCTGGCAGGATTCATTATCTGCCGACTAAAACACCCTAGGTAACTGAATAATCAGGAGCTGTAGCCAGGTAGTACTCGTCATGAGCCTTGGGTGAGACCCAGAGACATGACAGCTTTGTTGTAACCCAGCATATTCCCAGTCGTGATGGCAATGGGGAGAGACCCATTCTGCCTGAGAAACAGGAAAGAATGAAGGATTTTGTCTTGAAGCTTATGTATCAGTTTGGCCACAGAGGGGTACAGCATCCAGATTTCTTGGGGTTCCTGATTCCATGCCTTGCCATTTGGACAGCATTTCTGGACCTTCCCTGGACCAGATGGGCGCATACTGTTTTGAAAAAAGAGCTCCAGGCTTGGCAGCATTCACCACAAGCTGACGAAAGAGCCCTTGGTCCTTGAATGAACATTGACTGTAGGCAGGCAGATATACTATAAGCCTGGGGCAGTGGCGGCCATGGGGAGAAACACATCTTCCTGTGGAAAGACGATTGAAAGACTTTGTTGCATGGTTGACGTGTCAGCTTGGCTGCAGGAAAATAGAGCACCAGGTAGATTTCTAAAGTTTCTGACTTCAAGCCTCAGCTCCTGGATGGCATCTCTGGACCCACCAGCGATGAGGGGGAACTCACTTTCCTGAAGGGAAGGACACAAGCCTGGCTGGCCTTACCACCTCCTGCTTATTGTGGAGCCTCAGGGATTTAAGTGAACATAGGTGGTAGCCAGTCAGTGATTGACAGGTCTTGGGCAAGACCCAGTACTGTACTGGCTTCATGACTGACCCAGCACATTACGAGTGGTAGCCTGGGCACAGTTGTAGTCACCTAGCCATGGCTCTGGACCTGGGCAACCCTGCGCTCTCAGAGTCCCAGGAAGACTCCCTGTCTCAAAAGGCTTGGAAGTGCCTGATCCCATTCCCTGCCCTCTCCCCACTTCTGGCGCCTGGAAAAAGCATGGAAAGTTCTCACTCTAAGCCATTTTTGGAACAAAGCTGAAGCCAAGCTTGGAACACTGTTGTGACTTGGCCAATGTGTGCACATTCAGAGAAGAGCTTACACACCAGCCCCCCTGCTCCCTTGGTCCCCTTCAGAAGATTTAGGCACCAAAGAACTCAGGGAGGAAGGGAGGATATGCTGAGGGTGGCTCAGCATGGGTTGGCAGCACAAGCAGCCTGCCTGCCAGGAATGGCATGTTGATCGAAGCAGGCACGATCCGGGGTGGAAAGGGGTGAATCTGTGATGAAACACCACCTTCAAGCAAGGGATGGCTTGGAGCCAGGGGGCTGGGCTGCCAGTTCTGGGTGGAGTCTGCAGCCTGGAGTGCGAACACAGGGTGCTTTTTCTTGGCCTGCTTTTGGCCACCTTTGGACCAATCAGCACACACTTCCTCCCTTCTGAGCCCATAAAAACCCTGAACTCCACTGCATGCGGTGGTTCACACCTGTAATCCCAGCACTTTGGGAGGCTGAGGCGAGTAGATTACACGGTCAAGAGACTGAGACCATCCTGGCCAACATGGTGAAACCCCGACTCTACTAAAAAATACAAAAATTAGCTGGGTGTGGTGGTGCATGCCTGTAGTCCCAGCTACTTGGGAGGCTGAAGCAGAAGACTCACTTGAACCCAGGAGGCAGAGAATGCAGTAAGCTGAGATTATGCAACTGCACTCCAGCCAGGTGACCGAGTGAGACTCCATCTCAAAAAACAAACAAACTCTAAACTCAGCCAGAATCAAACAGAAATCAGGAAGATCTGCCTGCAGAAAGGAGCTTCCCGCTTTGGGTCTCCTGAAAACCATTCTGCCACTCCACAACACTCCTCTCTGCCTTGGCACCCTCCAGTTGTCTGCATACCTCATTCTTCCTGGAGAAGGGACAAGAACTCAGGATCCACTGAATGGTGGTAATAAAAGGGTTGTAACACAAACAGGGCTGAAACAGGTCCCCCATCCTCCCCTCCATTCTCCAGGATCTCAGACTTAGGGGCTCCCTGAGCCAGGGTTCTGAAACACTTTTAGGAGTTCTGCAGTTTATGTCTCCAGGCTTCCAGGCACCATCATGATTCCTTTGTCCAGACACAGGTGCTTATAGTGGAAGCTACTTTCAGTACATCCAGCCCAGCTGCAGCTTTGCACAGAGCCAGCAAGTGTGCTAGTGCCTGGAGCTCTTTGCCCTGCCTCAGCAGCCAGCCTAAGCTTGGTTGTCTGCAGTGGCTGAACCCCAGGGTTGCTCTCCAACACACTCCTTACCACTCTGCACCTGGCTTGCCCTTGACTGTTGTGGGATCCAGGCTAGTGGAGTGAGCCAAGCACAGTCGGCTGGGCCAAGTGGATGGAACAAGCTCAGTGGTCACAAGCAATACTCAAGCAGACCCATAGAGGTTTCCAGCTAGCAAAGTGACTTCCCAAGGATCCTGTGACACTACAAATCAATAAAAGCCCAAGACCAGATGGATTTACAGCTGAATTCTACCAAAGGTACAGAAAGGAGGTGGTACCATTTTTTCTGAAACTACTCCAAACAATGGAAAAGAAGGGACTCATTCCTATCTCATTTTATAAGGCCAGTGTCTTCCTGATACCAGAACCTAGCAAAGATATGACAAAAAATGAAAACTTCAGGCCAATATCCCTGATGAACTGTGATACAAAAATCCTCAATAAAATACTGGCAAACTGAATCCAGTAGCACGTCAAAAAACTTATCCGTGACAATCAATTTGGCTTCATCCTGAAATGGAAGGTTGGTTTAACATACACAAATCAATAAATGTAATTTACCACATAAACAGAACTAAAAAGGCCTTCAATAAAATTCCACATTCCTTCGTGTTAAAAACTCTCAATATACTAGGTATTGAAGGAATATACCTCAAAATATTAAGAGTCATTTATGACAAACCCACAGCCAAAATTATACTGAATGGGCAAAAGATGGAAGCATTCTTGGAAAACTGGCACAAAGACAAGGATACCCTCTCACCACTCCTATTCAACATAGTATTAGAAGTTCTGGCCAGGGCAAACAGCTAAGAGAAAGAAATAAGGATACTCAGATGGGAAGACAAGAAGTCAAATTGTCTTTGTTGACAAATGACATAATCCTGTATCTAAAAACATCGTCTCAGCCCCAAAGCTTCTTAAGCTGATAAGCAACTTCAGCGAATCCACAGGATGCAAAATCAACGTGCAAAAAGCACAAACATTCCTTTACAACAACAGACAGAGAGCCAAATTGTGAATAAACTCTCACTTGCATTAGCTACAAAGAGAACAAAATACCTAGGAATACAGCTAAAGAGAAAGTGAAGGGCCTCTTCAAGGGGAACTACAAACCACTGCTCAAGGAAATCAGAGCAGACACAAACAAATGGAAAAACATTCCATGCTCATGGATTGCAAGAATGAATATTGTGAAAATGGGCATACAGCAGAAAGTAATATATAGATTCAATTCTAATCCCATCAGACTATCTTTGACATTCTTCACAGAATTAGCAAAAATTATTTTAAAATTCATATAGAACCAAGAAAGAGCTCAAATAGCCAAGACAATCCTAAGCAAAAAGAACAAAGCTGAAGGCATCATGCTAGCCAGCTATAAACTATACTACAAGGCTACAACGACCAAAACAGCATGGCACTAGTTAAAAAAAAAAATACTTAGAGAAATCAGAAACAAGACTTTACATCTACAACCATCTGATCTTCAACAAGCCTGACAAAAACAAGCAATGAGGAAAGAATTTCTTATTTAATAAATGGCTCTGGGAGAACTGGATAGCCGTAGGCAGAAAATCAAAACTGGACCTTTTTCTTCATTACACATGATAGAAAAATTAACTCAAGATGGATTAAGGACTTAAATGAAAAACCCCAAACTATAAAAATCCTAGAAGAAAATCTAGGCAATACCATTTAGGAAATAGGCAAAGGCAAAGATTTCATGGCAAAAATGCAAAAGTAATTGCAACAAAAGCAAAAATTTACAAATGGGATTCAATTAAACTAAAGAGTTTCTACAAACAAAGGAAACTATTGTCAGAGTGAACAGACAACCTACAGAATGGGAGAAAATTTTGCAATCTATCCATCTGACAAAGGTCCAATATCCAAGTTCTACAAGGAACTTAAACAAATTTACAAGAAAACAAACAAACAAACAAAAAATCATTAAAAAGTGAGTACAGGACATGAACAGAGACTTCTCAAAAGAAGAATTCATGTGGCCAAGAAACATGAAAAAAAGATCAACATCACTGAACATTAGAAAAGTGAAAACCAAAACCACAGTTAGATGCTTTCTCACACCAATCAGAATGGGGATTGTTAAAAAGTCAAGAAATAACAGATGTTGGCAAAGTTGTAGAGAAAAAGGAAAACTTTTACACTGTTGGTAGGAATGTAAATTTCAACCATTGTGGAAGACAGTATGGTGACTCCTCAAAGATATAGAGGCAGAAATACTATTTAACCTAGCAATCCTATTACTGAGTATATACCCAAAGGGATATAAGTCATTCTGTTATAAATATACATACACTCACATGTTCACTGCAGCACTGTTCACAATAGCAATGACATGGAATCAACTCAAATGCCAGTCAATGATAGACTGGATAAAGAAAATGTGCTACATATGCACCATGGAATTCTATGAAGCCATAGAAAGAAATGAGATAATGTTCTTTGCAGGGATATGGATGGTGCTGGAAACCATTATCCCTTAGCATACTTAGGCAGAAACAGAAAACCAAACACCACATGTTCTCACTTGTAAGTTGGAGCTTAACAATGAGAGCACATGGACACAGTGAGGGGAACAACACACACTGGGACCTGTTGGCTGGGGAGAGGGGAGATTGGAGGAGGGAGAGCATCATGAATAATAGCTATTCCTGTTGGGCTTAATATCTAGGTCATGGATTGTTCTGTGCAGCAAACCATCATGGCTCACGTTTACCTATGTAACAAAACGGCACATCCTGCACATGTACCCCAGAAATTAATTTTTTTTAATTCCAACACATTAAAAAAAAAGATCAAAGCAGAAATATATAAATTTTAAACAAAAAAAATACAAAAGATCAATGAAATAAAAAGTTGGTTTTTTGAAAAGATAAACAAAACTGACAATCCTTTAGCCAGACTAAGTAACAACAAAAGAGATAAAAGACCCAAGTAAAATTAGAAGTGAAAAAGGAGACATGGCAACCAATACTACAGATAGTCAAAGGATCATTAAAGGTTAATATGAGCAACTATATGCCAATGAATTGGAAAATCTAGAATAAATTAATAAATTACTTAACACATAAAACCTACCAAAATTAAACCAGGAAGAGATTCAAGACCTGAAGAGATGAATAGCAAGTAGCGAGACCGAACCTGCAATAAAATATCTCTAAGCAAAGAAAAGCCCAGGACTTGATAACTTCACTGCTGAACTTTGGAAAATATTTAATGAAGAACTAATACCAGTCTTAACCTAACTATTCTGAAAAATAAAATGGGAGAAGTGAATACTTCTAGATTCATTCGATAAAGCCAATACTACCTTGAAACCAAAGCCAAAGACAAATGAACAGAAAAAAGAAAGTAAAGACACAGTCCAGTATCCCTGATGAACACTGATTCGATGCAAATATCTTTAACAAAATACTAGCAAACTGAATTCAACAATACATTGAAAAGATCATTGATCACGACCAAAGATGATGTACCTGAGGGATGCAAGGATGGTTCATAATACCCAAATCAGTCAGTGTGATACATCACATCAACAGAATAAATGACAAATCCATATGACCATTTCAATTGATAATGAAAAAGCACTTGATGACATTCAAAATCTCTTCATTATAAAAGTCATCAAATCCCCCAAAGGAATGTACATACGTTAACACATTAAAAGTGCCAAAATACAACAGACACACAGCTAGTACCATAATGAATGGGGAAAAACTGAAAAACTTTCCTTTAAGATCAGCAACACCACCAGGTTGCCCACTGTTACCACTGTTATTCAACATAGTACGGGAAGTCCTAGCTGGAGTAATCAGACAAAAGAAAGATATAAACAGCATCCAGATTGGAAAGAAAAAAGTCAAATTATCTTTGTTTGCACGTGTTATTATCTTATATTTGGAAAAACCTAAAGACTCCGCCAAAAAACTGTCAGAACTAATCAACAAATTTAGGAAAGTTGCAGGATACAAAATCAACATACAAAAATCAGTAGCATTTTTGTATGTCATCAGGAAACAATATGAAAACAAAAGAAAGTAATCTCATTTATAATAGTTACAAATAAAATAAAACCCTAAAAATTAACCACATAAGTGAAATATCTCTATAATGAAAACTACAAAACATTCATGCAAAGAATTGAAGAGAACACCAAAACAATGGAAAAGTATTCCAAGTTCATGGATTGGAAGGATATTGTTGAAATACCCACACTATTTACCCAAAGCAATCTATAGATTTAATACAATCCCTGTCAAACTACTAATGCCCTTCTTCACAGAAAAAGAAAAAAAATCCTAAAAATTTATATGGAACTGCATAAGACCCAGGATAAGCAAGGCTATCCTGAGCAAAAAACAAAGCAAAACTTAAGGAATCACTTTACCTGATTTACAGTTATTCTACAGAGCTGCAATAACCAAAATACCATAACATTGTCCTAAAAACAGTCACATAGACCAATGAAACAGAATAGAGAACCGAGAAACAAATCCATACATCAACAGTGAATTCATTTTCAACAAATGTGCCAAAAAACACATTGAGGAATGGATAGTTCTCGTCAATAAATGGTGCCAGAAAAACTAGATATCCATATACAGAAGAATAACACTAGACTCCTACCCCTCATCATATACAGAAATTAAATCAAAATGGATTAAAGACTTAAATCTGAGACCAGAAGCTATAAAACTACTAAAAGAAAACATTTGGGAAACTCTCCAAGACACTGGACTGGGCAAAGATTTCTTGAGTAATACCCCATAAGTACAGGCAACCAAAGCAAAAATGGACGAACAGGACCACGTTAACTTTAAAGCTTCTGTGCAGCAAAGGAAACAATCAACAAAGTAAAAAGACAACCCACAGAATGTGATAAAATATTTGCAAACTATCCACCTAACCAGAATATACATAGGGAGCTCAAACACACTGGAGAAAAAAAGTAACAATTCAATTTAAAAATGAACAAAATATCTGAATAGACATCTCCCAGTGAAGACATACAAATGGCAAGCAGGCATATGAAAACGTGCTCAACATCACCATTTCTCAGAGAAATGTAAATCAAAACTACAATGTGATATCATCTCAACTCAATTAAAATGGCTTGTGTCCAAATACCAGGCAAAATGAATGCTGGCAAGGAGATGGAGAGAAGGGAACCCTTGTTCACTGATGGTGGGATTGTAAATTAGCACAAGCACTATGGAGAACAGTTTGGAGACTGGTCAAAAACTGAAAATAGAACTACCATATGACCCAGTAATCTCACCGCTAGGTATATACCCAAAAGAAAGGAAATCAGTATACTGAAGAGACACTTCCTCTCTCTTGTTTATTGCAGCACTGTTCACAACAGCCAAGACTTGGAAACAACCTAAATTTCCATCATCAGATGAATACAGAAAATATGTCACGCATACACAATGAAGTACTATTCAGCCATAAAAACCAATTATATCTTGTCATTTGCAACAACATAGATGGAACTGGAGGTCATTCTTTTATGAGAAATAAGCCAGACACAGAACGACAAACTGCATACACTCACTTGTTTGTAGCAGCTAAAAACCAAACCAATTGTACTCATGGAGGCAGATAATAGAATGATGGTTACCTGAGGCTGAGAAGGGTAGGGGTGGTGGAGGAGAGGTGGGGGAATGGTTAATGGGTACAAAAATATAATTGGATAGAACGGATAAAATCTTGTATTTGATAGTACCACAGTCAACAGTAATTTATTGTACATTTAAAAATAACTAAAAGAATATAATTGGATTATTTGTAACACAACGAAAGCATACATTCTTGACTTGATGGATATCCCATTTACCCTGATGTGATTATTACACATTGTATGCCTGTATTAAAATATGCCATGTATCTCTTGAATACCTATACCTACTACGTACCAATAAAAATTTAAAATTTAAAAGAAAAAAATTTCCAAAAAATTATCAAGCAAATTTTTCAAAGAAGAATCTTTCTGAGTTTGTGACAATGGTGTGCCATTCCACAAGAGGACAGTTGATAGTTATTTGGCTAATATTCACAGACTAGCTGTCTTCTATTAGAAATCAGAAAATTTGTAGACTCTGTATCTGAAGTTCTTGAATTAATTGAAGACTGTAGGTTTCTGTGTGTTTCTGCTTATTTCTGTGTTGCCAAGACAATTACTAGTTAGAGCTATGCAATTAATCCCTTTTCTAGCGTTATGGAACATTAAAGCAAGGTAAAAGACAACCAGTCATTCTAAATCCCTCTGCTTTAAAACAACTCTATTCTGTTAGACTTTTACAAACAACTCTTTGTATTTATTTAGTTATCTGATCATAAACCTATGATCATCTATTTTCATTTTTGCCTAACATTATAAATTTATGTACATTTAATATAATTTTTCTGATGACTATTATATACTTCATTTAATGTTCACCTGCTAAATATTTGCTATTCAGAGTGTGTTATCCCCCCTGCTCTTTTAAATTACTGTCAACAATGAATGAATATTTAAGTCTGTACAATTGATGGTTCACTTTCCACATACAATTAATCACCAATTCCTAACAATTTTTTAATTTCATATTTCATCAAAGCTGTAACACCATCTCTCTTCATTATTTTACATAACATTATGAAAAAGTAATTAAATTATGACTGTATGCTTTCTTAGCAAGTAGAATTTAAACTGAGGTCCCTCATAAACTGACATAAAAAAATCTATGTATGACATAGACTTTTGTTATTTATCAACCATTTTTGCCAATACATGAAAGGTAAATACACACAAAATAAATTGTTAACTTATTTCTTAAACTTCTGATTCAGAGTCCAAATCTTTGGAATTAGAATTCATCAGAACTGTAAATATGTGGGATGTTTTCTATTGTCCTCTAAGCCAGCAAGAGCATCACAATAATATGCCATTATTGTCTTATTCATCCCAAGGAGCAAACCACTACGCTACAGGTTTTGATGTTGACAGGCTCTCAACCTTGCTAAAAGCACCAAAAGAGGCATACAAGACTGCTATCCTTTCCCTAATCATCCTTATTTTTAAAATTAAACAATAAGACATTGCAGTTGTTTAGCCACGCCACCAGCAAAACACTCAGAACGTGATTCTTTCCCAGTGTACTTTTAACTACATTTACAAGTGAGTGGGCAATGAAACTTACAACTTTTGCTTGGCTGCCAATATTTTTAATAAATCCATTATTAAGATGCATTTTAATTTGTTATAATATATTAAAAATGTGTGTTGTAGAACTGCTGCAATATGAAATTTTACCATCTTGAAGCTCCTCAATAGTCCCCTATTCCATTTCTTACATTCTGACCTAATCACCCAGCTTTTCTCCAGTCCATTTTTTTTTGATTGCCAACAGGGTGATTTTTCCATAACACAAAATCTAAACATATCATTCTTATGTTCAATATCCTTGATTGCTTACAGCATATAGGACAAACCCCTTTTATTCCAGTAAGGCTTAATTACCCCACCTGGCTCATCTCTGTCAACTTCTGTCTTTGGACTTCACTGTTCCAGCCATCCTGAACGCCTTGCAGATTTTTGGGAGGCGTCACTCTATTCCACACTTTTCTGTTTTTGCTTCTCCTTTCCCTCTACTGGTACTAACTTCCTCACTGAGTAGCAGAGGCAAATACCTACTTACCATTCAAATAAAACAGTAACATCACACTCACTGATCCATAAGCATCTCCTCCATATCTCCAGGTAACCCTCTTCCCTATCTCTGTAACCCTTAACTTCAGGGATTCTCAGTGGAAACAAATGGAGAATGCAGGGAGGAAGAGAAGGAGAAAAATATGTCTCTTTTCCCTTAAATGTGTTCTCAGCACCTGCATGGGTTGAAAGGTAAATGTTTGTTACCGACAGGAGGATGTCCTACTTTTTGGTTGAACTAGGGCAGAAAAATATCTGAAAACAATTGTTCTCCATCTACTGTCATAGCCCCTACAAAACTGCATTCTGTTTGTTTATAGGGAATGTCCCCATTATAATATATATATTTAAAAATTAGTAAAATGATCTTACTCATCTCTACTTTCCTAGAACTAACTCTGGCATGTAGAAAGGATGAATGAAAAGTGGAGGTTCAAGTGAATAAGCCTTGACATTAGAGGATGTCACATTAAGTAATCCATAGTTCCGGTTTAAAGTTTAGATTTTTATCTGTGAAATGATACCTGAAAAGAGCAAAATGGAAGCCTACGGACCTGGCAGAAGTCAGAGACCTCACACTAAAGAGGATTAGTCAGCAAGAACTTAAGTCACAGGGAAGAAGATAAGAGCCTGATGTTTCCTAGGCAAGTAAATATTTTTTTAACCTCTATGAATCTATATCCTATGGAAAATGAAAAAAATTTCTTGCTGTAAAGCATCGTTGGGAGCACTGATGGAAATAATACATTTAAGTAGATTATGTGTTACTGGTATCAAGTATTTGATCAGAGACTTGTATAGACAGAAACAAAATTAAAGCTGATTGAATGTGTTCTGGGCCACCTGCTGCCCTGTGGTATTTACAATCATCCAAAATAAGGAACAGATTAATGAAAGAGCCTCTGGCAGACATGAACTTGCAGATACCTATCTGCATAGAGAATTACAAGAATAGAAGGGCAGATTGCCAAAGTTGTGATCGCACCCCCTATTATAGTTTTGGCTCTCTTAATTTCCTTTTCTGACTCAGTTTGGTCCAGACTTTCTTTCCTCTATGGATCCTTGGTTGGCACGTCAGCCCTGGCGATGCTACATCCTGGTTGAGCTATTTCCTTGCCTTGCCCTTATCCACAGCCCTAGTCCCAGTTATTTAATTTCACATCAGACAGGAGTCTCACAGATGACTCCATCAAGTTTATTTTTCTGTGAACTCTAGTCTCTGAAAAACACTACTTTGATCCTCTCAAATATCTTTCTAAGCCCTGCCTCGAAATGGAAATCAGAGAATAAAGCTCCTCCTCAGTACTAATTGTTCCAGACTCTCACATCTTCTCTCCATTAGCTCCTAGATATCTCAAACGTGGCTGTAAAACAGAATGATTTTCTTTATTGGAAACCACACAGGGTACTCTAAAATAACCTGATAATTTCTTATGAGGGAACCACATTAGAAACCAACATGCCATCTCACAGTGAGACCGATATGGCTATAGTTCTTCTTGTGTTGTTATGAGCACTCGTTCTTTGGTTGAACATAAGATGATGTAATTGGCTTAAGTTCAGAGGTCATGGTTGTATGAAAAATATATAAAATTACCCTCAGAGGAACAATAATGTTCACGCCTGTGAGGCAAGGGAAAAGTGAAACTTAAATAGGGTACAGACTATGTCTTTCATCTTGCTCATTCTGGTCGTGTATTAATCAAATACTGAACTAACAGTTGAGTTGCCCATCATTTTTAAATGTTTTCCTTTATTTCTGTGTGTGTCGTATTTTTCCTTTCCCACTCTCTCTAGTAAATTCATATAGGAAGTGACTCCATTGAAGCAAGGAAGGAGTACGAGTACTTCTGTTCTCCTGAGTGCTTGGAACACACTGGCCGTCAATAAACAATTTAAATGTTCTCAAATGTTTCCAAACACATGCCAGTACTTTCAAGCCATTATATTCATTTCAGAATCAATTACTTTCCCTGCAATTTTTTAGCTATTTCCTTGCCTTTGTTTTGTATATTACCATCATTTACACAAAGAGATTTAAAATACTAAATAACAGCTAATCTGAGGTATAGAGTTGAAGCAACCTAAAAAATGATATATTCCAACATTCTTGTATTTTAAGAATGGGGAAAATGAGCTGCAAAGAAAATAAATGCTTGTGCAAGATACCCAAATTATTGGCAGCAAGCTAGAAATAATCGGAGCTACAGACTGTCACTGGGGTTCTGTCCTTTCCCCAACCTCTACCTCTAGTATCTAAGAGATACCAAATCTTGTCCACTTTCTTTCATGAACACACTCACTCTCTCTCATCCTCACATCCTCACTCATTTGCATCTTCATATTTGGATCACCATGTACATTTGTTGTGAGTTTTATTTGTGTTATGTCTGGAACTCTTTTTGTTGACTTTCTTATAACTACTTTCCCCATCTCCAGCTTATCCTAGTTTCAATGCATCTTGGGCAAAACTGTAGTATCTATCTAGCCACGACACTAACATGCTTAAAATGATATTTTAAGAAGATTAGTCTGGCAGCACTTTTCATGATGGATTGGAGGACAAATAAAGGAGACAGAGATGTGGTCTCAAAGACAGTTGAAATAATCCTGGATTCCTTCATGGGCTTCTTAATGAGAGTCTTGACTGAGGTAATTTCACCACGATTTTTCTCAACCCCTCCATTCCACTTCATGAACTCCAGTAAAATTACGAATTTGAACTGCCATAGTATTTTAAAGATTAAATGGCCTCACTGTCAATGAGAGGCTTTGTATTCTACTAAATTACTTTCTCTTTTCTTGTGCATTTGATCTCTTAAAGCTCCACAATATTCCTTAACATTCAAACCTTTGTTCCTTTGAAACATGGTTTTGGAAATGCTGACCACCTTGTTATTCCTCTTTACATTATTTTTTAAAGCTAATGCCATTTGTTAAAGTTTTCAAAGACTGGAAGGGGACATGAATGATACACTATCCTGACGAGAGAGGGAACTGCAAATTGTATTTCCAGTAACAAACAATATTTTTCATAGAAAAACAAACAATCAAATAGTCCTAGGTTTTTGGTACAGTGAGTTGAGGAAGTAAAAAGTCTAAATGTAGCTTTCGAAACTTTCCTAAAGGTTTTCTCAATGGTAGGCTTGGGAACCATGTCAGTGTCAGGGATTAACATGTAACAACTCAACTACAATGTTTACCTTCTAGGATTCATTTTCTGTACACATTGTTTGTCAAATAGACAACACAGACTTTTCTAGACTTTGCAATTCCCTGTGTCAAAAACTTTACTCTCTCCATAATGTTCTGTGTACCTAAATTAATCTCAGACATTTTTACATGCTACAGAAAACAAAAAAAAATGCAACCCCAAAACTTTCTTATAATAGCATCCACTACTTTTAGAAAAAAAAAATGATTAATTAAAATTCATGCTATATAGAATCTTAATTTAGGGTGTTCGTTTTTAAACATCTAAGTCGCACTTCTGTGGTTCAAAGCTGTAGTAAATATGAAATTGTGTACATGAATGCTCCTTGGTTGGAAGCTCATTTTCTTAGTAATCTCTTTCTGGAAAATCTCAGCAGCCATTTACACATAGCTTTTTAAAGTATGATCATTCATAATTAATGACAGACCAGCTTCTTAATAGGCTTTACTTTAAAGTCATTAAATAGAATCAAATATCCAAGAGCAAAGAAACCACATTTCTTAAAGCTTCTATTTCTTTTAATTATGCTGTTCTTTAGAAGTATGCTGCATATATAAACCCCCAAAATGTTTAATAATCCCTCTTCTATCAGTAATGAAAATTAGCAGTACCTGACAGCACAGACTAACACTACTAGGTGGTTGCCGGACTTTCACAGGCCACATCCCTCTTAATATTAGACAACGTTTCTTGCACCCTCTTGTACAATTTCACAGTTCCAAGATGACTGTAACAAGAAACATAACTCAGACTTTAGCTCAGACTAAAGACACATCTCATGCAGTAGTTTAGCTTTGATAGATAGTACCAACAATTCCCTGTCAGGTCCTGCTCATTTCACAAACTAGAGAAATTAAAAGAATAAAGAAAACTCCCACCCTGTGTATCTCATCAGGAAGTAGCCCATTCACAGACAACTGAGTCAAGCTCTGGTAGTTTGTTATTCTATTACCAGCTCATTATTTTAAAAGAAATTATGGAATTTTTAGGGTATAATTAAAATCTCATTTTTAAAAAGCAACAACCGTACTGTTTTAATGAAGTGCCAATTAGGGAATGTGTATTAGAGGGATCGCAATTAATCCACAGGCAAGGATAAGATATAGTAATTTGTAGTGTCAATTTTTAAAAGTTTCTCTGACCATCAATTTGCAACGCGTTATTTCGCTCCCTCGGTAGTTCCATCTGTGCCTTTGCCTTCTTGGATATGTGATGTCAGTGCCTTTGGCTGGTAAACTCCTGGTGCCACTGAACTAGAGAAAATTCCCTCACCTCCGAAAGTTTCCAGCAAAACTACCTGTTAGGTTGGCAAGTTGGGAAATGTCTTCCCCAACCTACCTATCTGCTACAAAGTAACAAATCTTTCCCCTTCTGCACTGCTTTATATAGCTTTATATATTTTGGTTATAAGCAATTCCATGCTTTATGCTTACATGCACCTATACATCATTACATATCTTTTCAACAACTTGTCTCTTTAAGGTCAAGAATAAATGTATGTTCTCCATGTGGAAATCGTTTGTCTGCAACACATAAATGTACCCAGAAGGATAACTTCCCAGGATTGTGCAAATGATTAGAAGGTTACAAAGTTAACAAGACTTAAATGCATGTTCCTAAGTAACTATCTAATAATTGAAAACCCATTTCACCATGTTACCATTGCACTCAATTTATTCCTATTATAACACAAATTAAACATTGTGCTAAAGCTATCTGCACGTCTGACCTTCCTTAGATTAAAAAACCCTTCCAAAGTAGGAATCCTTCCAAAGTAGGAACTATATAAAATATATTTTTCTTCTCAAATATTTAGTATAGGATTTTCTCATTTTACTTAATAAATAAGTAATGAAATTAATGAATGAAAGAATTCTTTTCATTTTTAAAAGTTTTATTTATTTTTAAGTGACAAAAAATAATTGTGTATATTTAGGAGGTACCACCTTATGTTTCAATATATGTAAACATCGTGGAATGATTGTCTTTTAAAATACTTCTTACTGTTTTGTCTTTTAAAACACTTCTTACTAAGCAAAAATATGCATATACACATACATTTGAAGGTATTGAGTAACTAGAAATTAAAAGATTTTCCAAGTTTTCTTTCCTACCTCAGGGTTTGAAGCAAAAGGTTATTACTCTAACCGGTATGATTCTCTAAAAACTGAAAAATAAATAAATTCATTATATCTCTAATCCAAAATGTGTTCTTACTGTGCTTAGCAAAGTGGCAGTTTACCTCCTCAAGGCCATCAGGGGTTAAACAGAGAAAAAGTACTGTTTGTTCCTAATGGGTGTGCCTTGCATTTTTCGGGTACAGTTGCTGGAACTGAAGCTGAGCTTTAAAAAACATACACCCAACCAAAAGGTAATTATAGCTGTCTTAAAAAGGACCTATCTATCTATGTTTAGTTTAATGTGTAATCAACTTTGCTAGCGACTGTCAATCTTTTACTGCATTCTGGAAACACTTTTTAAATCCAGTATTTAAAACAAACAAACAGACGTAAATCTAACTGGGGATGAGGGAGAAGGAGAGAGCCAAACTATGTAGATTTGGGACATTTGGTTGTGCTGGCTGGAGAAGCAAAAGACCACTTTGTTTATTCTTCCCAGATCTTACAAGGAGCACAGTATTGTGTCCATAATTTAACAGTCATTTTTCAATATACATTGATATGGGAGCTGGTTTCCAGTGACTGTGTATGATTCTCTGGACTTAGATAAGAATCATCTGGATGGTAGTATGTAAGTAGAGTCACTTAAAATCAGGCATGTTTCTGGGAATAGCAACATAAAAATGATACAAACATCTACCGGAATTTTTCCTTTGGGTGCATGTCTGCTTGGTGTTTGTCCAGAACACCTCTCCCATGGATCTCTCCTGAGCAGTTTGGCATGATAGAAGCTTAGCTACTTACCATTTTGTGATTATTTCACCTTGGGAAATGAGGTAAAGAGAACACATGTCAAGTGTGTTTGTAAATTGCAAGCACTATGATAATGGAACAAAAGTAGCAACGTTGTGCCAGTCAGCAAATGCTGATCCCAAAATATATGAATGCTGATAAATTGGTCACTTTGCCTCCTTGTGTAAGCTAAAGAATTTGAGCTACTGACAATTTGGACCCTACCTAAAATAAACGGGTCTTGGGAGTGAATAAGCCAGTAAGAAGAAATCTCCTGTTTCTTACCTTACAACCCAGGGACAATGTAAGAGGGAGGAGTCAACTTTTGCCTCTGTGATAATGGCATTAGAAGGGATAAAAAATAAGGCTGCATCCTGGCCTGAGTCCCGCTCACAGGATAGAGAGCTGTAACGCAAGCTCATTTCCTTTGATTGTTCTGTAGAATAAGCAACAAATGTTAGATCTGCCAAATACAGATATCCCATGAAGTCTCACTAGCACTGCACCTGATACCCTATTTGTATTGATGGAGCATACTGGGACAAAGGATGAGGCTTTGGCGGGGGGGAGTGAACTTTTGGTGTTATTACTTCCATTTTGTACACCACAACCAGTGGCTCTAGGGGGAGAGCAAATTGTAGACATATTAGCATCATTCTACATAATCTTTACAGAAATATTTGAGTTCTTTAAAATCAATATCTTTCTCAGAAACTCATTTGAAAGGGAAGTCAGCAAAGAGGCACGCATAAATAGTCGTGTAATTTACAGTGATGACTTCAACTCAGTGCTCCTTAGAAAGGATTCCCCGGTCAAATTAATTCACTTAAGCATTAACTGAGTTCTTACTATATACCTAGCCTACTAAGTGCTATAGAGTTCCGGGAGACAATTCTTCATGGGTGTCCTGCATTTCTTCACATCTTGCCAGTGGAGGCTCTGACTGCTTTTTGTAGTGTCTACTCCTCTGCAACAGAGGACAGATTTATTTGCTAATCAGTATAATAAATACAATGTCTCCCCATGAAGCCAAGTTTGGCTTGACTTGCTTAAGTCCACTGTGTGTCCTGCATCCACATAGGTCCACCTCCACGTCATCCTGGGGGACCTGGGACAAGGGAAACCATTGTAAACAAGAAGTCCATGCTTCCTGCTGTGCCATGAATAATAAAATCCTTTGTCTCTGACCTCTGTATCAGAAGTCTGGCATTTTCTGCCAGCATTCCTGCAACTGTAGCAGACTAACTAATCAGATTTTAAGAAGGGTAAAATATCAGATCTTCATAGTTCTTAAAATGGAGAACATAAAATAAGTTTATTCTTGACCTTAAAGAAACAGAAAGAGATCTGTGATGATGCATAAGTACATGTAATCATAAAGCATTAAACTTCATACAACCAAAACATATAAAGCTGTATCACATGGTTCAAATAGGAAGAGATTTGTATAATATCAAGGGTTGAATGCCTCATCATGAAGTAATTTTGACACAGCATTGCATTTCGGAACAAAAATATTGTATGCCACACAATCCTCATATATGATCATGCTCGTTATATGGGAGCATTAATCATCTCATTAGTGACAAAGTAATTGATTTAGAGAGCCAATATAGAAATAACTTTTAAATAACATCACAAGAAAAAATAACACTTGTTTTGTTAGACCATATGTATACATATTAATATAGTTAACTGCATATAACCAAACATATATATATATATAAAAAACCAAAAACTATATATATATATATATATATATATATATATATAGAGAGAGAGAGAGAGAGAGAGAGAGAGAGTTTAGTTTTCTTTGCTTAATATAATAAATATTTCTTCCATTTGTAGAACAACAACTATGTCAGGTACTGTGCTAGATTATTTATGAGTATTCTTTGTAATACTGACAGTAACATTTCAAGTCAGAATTATTATTTCTAACATATAGAGGGGGAAACTGTGTTTCAAAGTAGTTAAATAATTTGTTCAAATTTAATACAGTTACAGAAAATTGATTCAAAAAAATATTCAGTAGTTTTAAAACAGTGTCTTACACTTACCTTAAAGAAAATAACGTTAACATGTACTACATACTGCTTGCTTGTATTACCTCATTTTATCTTATTTAATTCAACCTAATATACAAATTGGCTATACCAATTCTAAAGAAGTTGCACTAATTTGTTGGCTCATGTTGACATCAAAATCAAAATGTGTAATCGCTGTTTAGCCAATATGAAGAAGAACCTCCTAGATATTTGTACTTATAAAACATTTACATAAAATATAGGCCAGGTGTGGTGGCTCACACCTGTAATCACAGCACCTTGGGAGACCGGGGTGGGCAGACTGAACCCAGGAGTTCAAGGCCAGCCTTGGTAATACGGCGAAATTCTGTCTCTACAAAAAAATAGCCAGGCATGGTGACCCGTGCCCGTAGCCCAGCTACTCAGGAGGCTGAGGAGGGAGGACCACCTGAGCCTGGGAGGTCAAGGCTGCAGTGAGCCATGATTGTGCATCTGTATCCCAGCCCTGGGTGACAGAGTGAGACCCTCTTTCAAAACAAAACAAAACAAAACAAAAACCCTAAAATGTAAAGGGTCAATTCAGGATACAGTTCACTCTATCCCTAAATCCCTAGACCATTTGGGTTAGTTTATAACTGGAGTATAGAATCCTGGTGGCAAGTTGCTCAATACTCCTTGCAAATATCAAATAAAGTTAATACAGAACTTCAAATAAAAGAACCCCAAATTGCCTTTTCCCCTCTTTGGGTTTCTAAGACATTTACCCCATCAAGCTTCCAGTTCTACTCTGAAATCCTCCATCTTCAGGTGCTTACATCTCCATATAGCTGAACATTCACAGTAGAATGGGAAGAGGAGCAGAGGGGGTTGAAGACCAGTTTGGACTACCCAAGACAGACTTCCTTTCATGACAGGAGCACTGAGCCATGACGAAGGCTAGGGCAATGCAGTCAAAGTTTAGGTGATACGATCTGTTAGCCATGAACTTGCTTTGCAGAAAGGAGTTAATGTTAGGCCAGGGATGGTAGCTCATGCCTGTAATCCCAGCACTTTGGGAGGCAAGGCGGGTGGATAAGCTGAGGTCAGGAGTTTAAGACCAGCCTGGCCGAACAAGGTGAAACCTCATATCTACTAAAAATACAAAAAAAAGTAGCCAGCGTGGTGGCTTGTGCCTGGTAATCCCAGCTACTTGGGAGGCTTAGAGAGGACAATCACTTGAACCGGGGTGGCAGAGGTTGCAGGGAGCCGAGATCGCCCTATTGCACTCCACCCTGGGTGACAAGAGTGAAATTCTATTTAAAAAAACAAAACAAACAGGAGTTGATGTTTCTCTTTTGGAGACTCTCCATCTCTCTCTCCATCACACAGAGCAAGGGTTCTTTCGTCATTTTGGCTTGCCTATGCTGACAAATGGGATAAGCATAAATGTAGTGGGGGCAAAATAATACACAAGATAGAGAACCAAAAAGTTATTTTACCTCAAAAGTACTATAGTTTAGGGCTATTTATTCTGTGTGATGTATACATTTTTAAAAATCTTATCTTTTCAATAAGACTTACAGAACCTTACCATTCTATTTAATATTGCTCCTTCCCTACCAAAATTTGCCCTGCATCAGCACTCCCAATTCCCTTTATTCTGGTTTAGTTTTTTTATTTCCATAGTTCTTATGACCATCATACACATTACATAATGTACTTAACGTTTACTTTATTATCTGTCATTTCTACTTAGAATTCAAGCTCTATGAGGGCAGGGATCTTTATTACCAAGTGCCTTAAATAACTCCTAGTACATAGTAGGTACTCAATAAATATTATGTACATGAATGAAGGAGTAAACAGCCTTGACATGTTTGACAATAATAATTCATGCAGCCCTTATTACTTGACAGCTACTGTTATAGCTACATACACAGATTAACTCATTGAATTCTGCTATGGTTTCTTCATTTGACCCCTCCAAATCTCATGGTGAAATGTAATCCCCAGTGTTGGAGGTGGGGCCTTGTGGAAGGTGTTAGTATCACTGGGTGGAGGGCATCCCTCATGAATGCACCATCCCTGTGGTGATAACTGAGTTCTTGCTCTGAGTTTACGTGAGGTGGCTGCTTAACAGTATGTGGCACTTCCTCCCTCTTTCTATCTTGTTCCTGTTCTCATCATGTGACACACTGGCTCCCCATAACCTTTTACTGTGATTGTAAACTTCCAGAAGCCCTCGCTGGAAGCGAGCAGGTGTTGGTGCCAAGCTTCTTACACAGCTTTCAGCACTGTTAAGGCAACTGAACCTCTTTTTTAAAATAAATTATCCAATTCAAGTATTCTTTCATAGTGACACAAAAATAGCCTCAGACAAAATCATACTATAAATCTTATGAGATAGAACTATTACGCTTATTTTCTACTTTGCATACTAAGACACAGAAATATTTGGTATTTTGATCCAAAATCACACAACTGGCAGATATAGAGCTTAGAGTTGAACCCAACCAGTCTGGTTTCAGAGCGCGTCTCTTGATCACTACAACAGTGAATGATATTCATGACAGGCATTGAGTCATTTTAAGAAAAGACATACATCAGGTTCTGAATATTGTTTAAGAAGGCAGAGATGTACACAGTAATTTTTAGAAAAATATCTAATCAAAATTATCCAAATACAATAGGTATAACTAATGGGTACTGGATTAATTAACTTACATGAATTATTCCATTCCCTCAAAAACTTAACTGTAAAATGCCAATAGGCATATTTCTGCTTCCATAGTTTATTCGCCTTCTCTCCCTCCCTTAAGTTCAAAATTGGGCAGCTATGTGTGGTGAGGGCCTCATGGTCCTTCTGCTCATGGCAAAAAATGAAAAAGGAGTGCAAAGAGATTACATGGAAACCGAGGAAGTGAGAGAAAAAAAAATGAGGAAATTATATATTTTTTGTTTGTCTTTTTGAGATGGAGTCTTGCTCTGTTGCCCAGGCTAGAGTGCAGTGGCGTGATCTTGGCTCACTGCAACCTCCACCTCCCTGATTCAAGCAATTCCCCTGCCTCAGCTCTGAGTAGCTGGGATTACAGGTGTACATCACCACACCTGGCAATTTTTTTTTGTATTTTTAGTAGAGATGGGGTTTCACCATGTTAGCCAGACTGGTCTCAAACTCCTGACCTCAGGTGATCCACCCTCCTTGGCCTCCCAAAGGGCTGGCATTACAGGGGTTAGCCACCATGCCTGGCTAAAAATTACACTATTTTTAACAACCAGTTTCTTTCTGGAACTTACCCATTCTCAGGAAAGCAAGAACTCCCTCACCTTGAGGGAGAGCATTAACCTACTTACGTAGGCAAATGCCCTGCATTGGGCCCATCTCCCAACGCTGCCTCATAAGTAATCGAATTTCAACATGAGTTTTGTTCAGAACAAACCACATTCAAATCCTTGTAATCATCATCATCATCATCAATAAAGTGCCACGGCTACCAACCTTGGTACAACGTATTGCATGAGGATTCCTCCTCTCTGCTACTGTGAGATCCAAACTTTTATTTAGAACCCAGGGTATTTTTGCTGCTTCGGGTACCTTGAGTTTTATTTTCCATTAGGAATGGGTTATATTTTGACAATATCAGCACAGTGCTTTATTTTGGGAGATCAAAACACAAGCCAAAATTATATTATAGATATCTGACATTCATGAACTGCGTTCTTGTTAGAGCAATTTCATAAGCCACGAGCTCTCGGCTTGCAGTTTCTCTTCGCTATAATTTTCTAGACTGTGGTTTGACCACACTGAGTTGACTCTTTAAATTCACTCTTCGTATATCTATTAGAAGTGCCATGAGGCTCCCATTTTCACAATATACTTGCTGACAAGAGCCACAAATATCTTTAATACAATTCACTGCTTGGTTTAGACACAGTTATGTCCATCGGATATTTCTTTCACCTGATCCTAGTTTACTACCCAACTATGAAGATGATCTGATTTATCTAAGGAAGTAGAAGCAAGGCAATAGAGTTCTTATATACTGCACGCATTGATTCACGGTTCATTCTGTAATAACCACCAGCCATTTAAAAGCCAAAACAAAAAACAATTTAATATTCCAGTTGTCAACCATTTTCTTTAAGAAATGCTAAGTCTCACTGAACTGCTTCAAGAAGGTGGAGCTGATTTCAGAATAATTCTAATGGGAAAAAACTCCAAACCTTTTCCATCATAAAAACTAACTTTTGTTTATATAAATGATCACTTAACTTGATTGAAGGATGAGGGATAGGAACCTTAAGGAGATCACTGGGGCAGGGGGTAAGTGACTTGTGCAAAGAGAAATGAGAGACACTATTACAGGACAAAAAGAAAAACAGAAAAATAATCATCTATCAATGTTTTTAGGAAGGTAATTTATAAGTTTCTGTGATGTGCATAACATTAGGAATAACAATATCCTTATATGCTTAAATATTTAGTACAAATCCACAATCTTTCAAGCATTAATACTATAAAATTATTAATTTCATTATGTTCTATTATTTTTAAATAGAGGAAATCCTTGATTAAAATTAAATTGTACCCTAATCTCTTCAAAGTAACAACTTACTAGTTCAGCTAGAGAAATCTGTAGTTAGATGTGCTGAATTTAATCTTATGCCAGTCATAAAATCTCATAAACCCAGCTGTAATTTCAGCTGACTGGATTACTTCCTTATTAATTCCCTGGGAACCAACTCTGTAAGCACACTACTGTTGTGTCCTACAATAAACTCTGATAAGGGTGCTATGAAAAGTGAGGTGTTTGCCTTTCATTTCATACTTTGAATAGTTATAAGAACTACATAAATTTTGCAAAAACTAGAGAAGCTTAAAAGATGACATGAGAATGCTTTTGAAAATGTTTAAAAATCAAGTCCCAAGGCAGAAAAAAGGGAGCCTGTTTTCTGTTGCTCCAGACAGCAGAACAAGGGCCAAATGGTGGAAATAACAGAGTTAGGATTTGACTCATCACTGATTACTATAGTTATAATAAACATGAAAATAGCCAATATTTACAAAGCCTTTACTGTGTGACATGTATGCAAAATGATGCTAAGAGGGATACAAAAAGTATCTTACTTTTTAAATTATTAACACTTTTGCACAAAGAGAGCCTGATGTTCGTTGAATAATTGCTTAATGAACTCCTTACCTATAGAGATATGAAAGCTGAGACAAATTGTCTTTTAGGATAGCACAGAAAGAAAAATTTTATTGGAGGACAAGATGAACTAGAAAATTAGTAGTTCTCCTAATCAGCTGATCATTAGACTCACCAGGAGAATTAAACAAAAACAATTAACTATGGGAGAGGAGTGGATGTTTGATTTTTAAAACAGAGTACTATACTAACAATCACTTCTTTCACCACATTCCCATGACCCAAAATATGATTTAGCAAGATTCTAATTAAACAGATCCTTGGGGAGTCATAAAATCTATATTTTTAAAACCCTTTCAGTTCTCTGATTATCAGTCAGTATTAGGAAATCAGTACTTATAAGATCTCCCAATTATGGGATTATAGAAGTCTGATAGTAAATATTAAAAGAATAGAACATAAAGTTATTTTAACGTGACATTGAAACTGTTTTATGATTAAACGACTTACAAGTAACGATGTAGGTAACATATGCATGGCATTAATAAAAATAACGTATGTATTTTGTACTCAGTTCTAAAAACATTTCCAATATTATTGACTTTCCCCAATATTCTGTTTTTTCCTCTTCTCCAAAGGTAACTACTATTGTGAATTTTGTGATAATAATTCACTTCCTTTACTCAACATGATTTTGTCTTAATTATTAGCTTAAAAATAAGTTACTTATCTGGTAAAATAAGTACTTCTACCTTGTTCTTTTCCTTAAAAACGATCGTAGCTATTTTTGCTTTGTTTAGCATAAAATTGTACAACTTTCTTGAGTGAATAAAGAAAATTTGTTGAGATTTTAGTTGTGATCACATTAAACATGAAGAACAGTTGAGAGAGAATTGATGTCTTTATATTTGGTTATCCTACCTACAAACATAGTAAATCTCTTCATTTGTTTAATCTTTAATTTTTTCCATAAATGGCATAAATATCATTCACAATCTAGTTTATTCCTACAGCCCTTGTAGTATTGTTAATATCGCAGTTTTTTTTTATTACACTTTAAATTCTGGGGTATATGTGCAGATCGTGCAGGATTGTTACATAGGTATACACACACCATGGTGGTTTGCTGCACCCATCCCCCCTTCATCTACCTTAGGTATTTCTCCTAATGTTATCCCTCCCCAATCCTCCCACCCCCTGATATCCCTCCCCTATGTCCTCCACCCCCCAACAGGCCCTGGTGTGTGATGTTCCCCTCCCTGTGTCCATGTGTTCTTACTTTTCAACACCCACTTAAGAGTGAGAACATGCGGTGTTTGCTTTTCTGTTTTGTGTCAGTTGGCTGAGAATGATGGTTTCCAGCTTCATCCATGTCCCTGCAAAGAACATGAACTCGTCCTTTTTTATGGCTGCGTAGTATTCCATGGTGTATATGTGCCCATTTTCTTTATCCAGTCTATCATTGATGAGCATTTGGGTTGGTTCCAAGTTTTTGCTATTGTAAACACTGCCACAATGAACATATGCGTGCATGTTTCTTTATAATAGAACAATTTATAACCCTTTAGGTATATACATGGGATTGCCGGGTCAAATGGTATTTCCATTTCTAGATCCTCGAGGAATTGTCACACTGTCTTCCACAATGGTTGAACTAATTTACACTCCCACCAGCAATGTAGAAGTGTTTCTATTTCTCCATATCGTCTCCAGCATCTATTGTTTCCAGATTTTTCATATAATGACTTTTTTCTTCTAGGTAGACACCTAGTAGTGGGATTGCTGGATCAAACAGATCTACTTTTAGTTCTTTAAGGAATATCCACACTGTTCCCCATAGCAGTTGTACTAGTTTACATTCCCACCAACAGTGTAAAAGTGTTCCCTTTTCACCACATCCCCACCAACGTCTATTATTTTTTGATTTTTTGATTATGGCCAATCTTGCAGCAGTGAGGTGGTATGCATTCTTAATTTTGATTTGCATTTCTCTGACAATTAGTGATGTTGGGCATTTTTCCACATGCTTGTTGGCCATTTTTATATATTCTTTTGAGAATTGTCTATTCATGTTCTTAGCCCACTTTTTGATGCAACTGCTTTTTGCTGAATTAAGTTCCTTGTAAATTCTGGATACTAGTCCTTTGTAGGATGTATATATTGTGAAGATTATCTCCCACGCTCTTGATGGTCTATTAACTCCGATGAGTATTTCTTTTGCTGTGTAGATGCTTTTTAGTTTAATTAAGTCCCATCTATCTATTTTTGTTTACATTGCATTTGCTTTTGAGTTCTTGGTCATGAACTATTTCCCTAAGCTAATATCCAGAAGGGTTTTTACAATGTTATCTTCTAGAGTCTTTATGGTTTCAGGTCTTAGATTTAAGTCTTTGATCCATCTCCTTTTCATTTTTGTATAGGGTGAGAGATGAGGATCCAGTTTCATTTTTCTACATGTGGCTTGACAATTCTCTCAGTACCATTTGTTGAATAGAGTGTTTTTTCCCCACTTTATGTTTCTGTTTGCTTCGTTGAAGATCAGTTGACTGTAAGTATTTGGGTTTATTTCTGGGTGCTCTATTCTGTTCCATCGATCTATGTGGCAATTTTTATACCAGTACTATGCTATTTTGGTGACTATGGCCTTATAGTATAGTATGAATTTGCGTAATGTGATGCCTCCAGATTTATTTTTCTTGCTTAGTCTTGCTTTGGCTATGCAGGCTCTTTTCTGGTTCCATATGAGCTTTAGAAGTGTTTTCTCTAGTTATGTGATAAATGATGGTGGCATTTTCATGGGAATTGCAATGAATTTGTAGATTGCTTTTGGCAGTATAGTCCTTTTCACAATATTGATTCTACCCATCCATGATCATGAGATGTGTTTCCATTTGTTTGTGTCATGTATGATTTCTTTCAGCAGTGTTTTGTAGTTTCTCTTGTAGAGGTCTTTCACCTCTTTGGTTAGATATATTCCTAACAATTTATTTTTATTTTTTATTTTGCAGCTATTGTGAAAGGAGTTGAGTTCTTGATTTGATTCTCAGCTTCGTCTCTGTTGGTGTATAGCAGAGCTACCAATTGTGTACATTGATTTTGTATCCTGAAATTTTACTGAATGTATTTGTCTGTTCTAGAAGCTTTTTGGATGAGTCTTTAGGATTTTCTAGGTATACAATCACATAATGAGCAAATAGCAACAGTTTGAATTCCTCTTCATCAATTTTGATGCCCTTTATTTTTTTTCTCTTGTCTGATTTCTCTGGCTAAGACTTTCAGTACTATGTTGAAAGAAGTGGTGAGAGTGAGCATCCTTGACTTGTTCAGGGGAAATGCTTTCAACTTTTTCCCAGTTAGTATAAGGTTGGCTGCGGATTTGTCCTATATGGCTTTTATTACCTTAAGGTATGTCCCTTCTATGATAATTTTGCTGAAGGTTTTAATCATAAAATGATTCTAGATTGTATCAAATGCTTTCTCTGTGTCTATTGAGATAATTATGTGACTTGTTTTTTATTCTGTTTATGTGATCTATCATATTTATTGACTTAAGTATATTAAATCATCCCTGCATTTCTGGTATGAAACCCACTTTGTTTTGGTTGAATATCTTTTTTATATACTGTTGTATTTGGTTCCCTGGTATTTTGTTGACGATTTTTGCAATCATATTCATCAGGGGTATTAGTCTGTAGTTTTTGTTTTTTGACATATCCTGTCCTGGTTTTGATACTAGAGTGATATTGGCTTCATAGAATGACATAGGAAGGATTCTCTCCTCCTCTATCTTTTCGAATAGTATCAACAGGATTGGCATCAATTCTTTAGATGTCTGACAGAATTCAGCTGCTGATTTGTCTGGTCTGTACGTTTTTGTTGTTGGCAACTTTTTAATTATCATTTCAAACTTGTTGCTTGTTACTGGTCTGTTCAGAGATTCTATATCTTCCTGATTCAATCTAGGAGGGTTGTATATTTCCAGGAATTTATCCATCTCCCCTAGGTTTTCTAGTTTATGTGAATAAACGTGTTCATTGTAGCCTTGAATGATATTTTGTATTTCTGTGGTATCAGTTATAATAGCTCCCATTTTGTTTCTAACTGAGCCTATCTGGGTCTTCTCTCTTCTTTTCTTGGTTAATCTTACTAAAGGTTTATCAATTTTATTTATCATTTCAAAGAACCAGCTTTTTGTTTCATTTATCTTTTGTATTTTGTTGTTGTTGTTGTTTGTTTCAGTTTCATTTAGTTCGGCTCTGATCTTTGTTATTTCTCTTCTTCTGCTGGGTTTGGGTCTGGATTGTTCTTGTTTCTCCAGTTCTGTGAGGTGTGACCTCCGATTGCCTGTCAGTGCTCTTTCAGACTCTTTGATGTAGGCATTTAATGCTATGAACTTTCCTCTTCGCACCACTTTTGCTGTATCCCAGAGGTTTTCATAGGTTGTGTCACCATTACTATTCAGTTCAAAGATTTTTTAAATTCCCATCTTGATTTCATTGTTGACCAAATGATCATTTAGGAGCAAGTTATTTAATTTCCATGTATTTGCTTGGTTTTGAGGGTTCCTTTCAGAGTTGACTTCCAAATTTATTCCACTTTGATCTGGGACCTTAATACAATTCCAATGTTTCTAAATTCACTGAGACTTGTTCTGTGTCCCATTGTATGGTCTATCTTGGAGAATGTTCGACGTGCTGATGAACAGAATGTGTATTCTGCAGTCATTAGGTAGAATGTTCTGTAAATATGTATATACACCATTTGTTGTAGGATACAGTTTTAAGTTAATTGTTTCTTTGTTGACTTTCTGACTCGATGACCTGTCTAATGCTGTCAGAGGAGTATTAAAGTCCCCTACTAATGTATTGCTTTCTATCTCATTTCTTAAGTCTAGAAGTAATTGTTTTATAAAATTGAGGGCTCTAGTGTTAGGTGGATATATATTTACAATTGTGATATATTCCTGTTGAATTACTCCTTTTATCATTATATAATGCCCCTCTTTGTCTATTTTAACTGGTGTTGCTTTAAAGTTTGTTTTGTCTGATGTAAGAATAATTACTCCTGCTCACTTTTCATGTCCATTTTCATGGAATATCTTTTTCCACCCATTTACCTTAAATTTATGAGTCCTTATTTGTTAAGAGAGTCTCCTGAAGATAGCAGAAACTTAGTTGGTAAATTCTTACCTATTCTGCTATTCTGTATCATTTAAGTGGAGCATTCAGGCCATTTACATTCAATGTTTAGTATTGAGATGTTTGATACTGTTCTATTCATCATACTATTTGTTGCCTGAATACCTTTTTTTTCATTATTTTATTGTTATATAGGTTCTGTAAGATTTGTGCTTTAAGTAGGTTTAACGTTGATGTATTTCAAAGATTTGTTTCAAGATTTAGAGTTCCTTTATCAGTTCTTGTAGGTTATCTTGGTAGTGACAAATTCTCTCAGCATTTGTTTTTCTGGAAGAGACTGTGTCTTTCCTTCATTTGTAAAGTTTAACTTTGCTGGATACACAATTCTTGGCTGATAATCATTTCATTTAAGGAGGCTTAAAATAGGACTCCAATCTCTTCTAGCTTGTAGGATATCTGCTGAGAAATCTGCAGTTAATATGACAGAATTTCCTTTATAGGATACCTGATGCTTTACCACACAACTCTTAAGATTCTTTCCTTTGTCCTGACTTAGATAACCTGATGACTATGTGCCTTTGGGATAATCTTTTCAGAATGAATTTCCCAAGTTTATTGGAGCTTCTTGTATTTGAATGTGTGGATCTCTAGCAAAGCTGGGGAAGATTTCCTCAATCCCTCAAAAATGTTTTCTAAACTTGTAGATTTATCTTTCCTTGGAAACACATATAATTCTTAGGTTTGAACTTTTAACATAGTCCCAAATTTCTTGGAGCCTTAGCTTATTTTTTTAAATGCTTTTTTCTTTGTGTTGGATGGACTGGATTAATTCAAAAGCCTTTTCTTCAAGCCCTGAAGTTCTTTCTTCTGCTTGTTTGATTCTATTGCTGAGAGTTTCCAGTGCATTTTGCATTCCTCTAAGTGTGTCCTTGATTTCCAGAAGTTGTGATTTTTATTTATGCTTTCTGTTTCACTGAAGATTTTTTCTTTTCATATCCTATTTCACGTTTTTTTATTTCTTTAAGTTAGACTTCACCTTTTTCTGGTGTGTTCTTGATTAGCTTAACAACTGACTTTCTGAATTATTTTTCTGACAATTCAGAGATTTTGTCTTGGTTTGGATCCATTGCAGGTAAACTGCTTATGATCTTTTGGGGGTATTAAAGAACCTTATTTTGTCATATTACCAGAATTGCTTTTCTGGTTCTCATTTGGGTAGACTGCATCAGAGGAAGATTTGAGATTCAAAGGCTGCTGTATAGATTCTCTTGTCCCATGGGGTGCTCCCTTGATGCAGTGTTCTCCCACTTTTCCTGGAAGAGGAGTTTCCTAAGAGCCAAACTATAGTGACTGTTTTTGCTACTCTGCATCTAGCCATGCAGTGGAGCTACCAGGCTCTGGGCTGGTATTAGAGAGTGTTACCAAAGTGCCTGTGACGTAATCCATCTTCAGGTCTTGCAGCTGTGGATACCAGCATCTGCTCCAGTGGAGGTAGCAGGGGAGTGAAGTGGACTCTGTGAGGATCCTGGTTGTGTTTTTGTTTAGTGTGCTGGTTTTGCATTGGTTAGCCTCTAACCAGGAGGTAGTGTTTTCAAGAGTATATCAGCTGTGGTCCTATAAGGAGGATGCAAACTTGCTGTAGGGACACCTGGTTAAGTATACAATTTCTCGGGCGATGGGCAGGGCCAAGAGATCATGACCTTTGTCTTTGGCTACCAGGGCAGGTAGAGAAAGACCATCAGGTGGAGTCAGGGATAGACATGTCTGAGCTCACCCCCTCCTTGGGCAGGGCTTCATAAAGCTGCTGTGGGGGATAGGGGTGTGGTTCCCAGTCCAATGGAGTTATATTCCCAGGGGTATTATAGCTGCCTCTGCTGAGTCATAGAGGTTTCCAGGGAAGTGAGGGAAAGCTGGCAGTCACAAGCCTCACCCTACTCTTATGCAACCTACAGTCCTAAAGGCTGGTCTCACTCCTAGCACGTCCCACCAACAACACTGAGTCTATTTCCAGGCAGCTGGTAACAGGGCTCAGCCTCAGACCACCAGACTCCTCACTGATAATGAAAACAGATTTACAGTTTTTTGGTGTCTCAGGGAGCCTGCAACAGTGATCCAATTCCTTCAGAAGGTGTGTGGACTCTCTCAGCTTTTCTGGCATGTTCCTGCACTAGCTCTTGGAGCAAAAGTTCACGATGTGAGTCTCCACAGGTTGCTCTCTCTGTCTGAGCAGGAGCTGCAAGCCAGTCTTGCCTCCTATCCACCATCTTAATGTGGTATCCCCCAGATGCTTTATTTGTAAAGGTTCCTTTTACAACCAGAAGATGCACTTTAGGCAAAGTTTTAAGTGTGAAGAAGTTTGCTTCCATGACTGAGTTATTCTCAAAGCCTCCTTATAGAGATGAGCTTAAAATGTAATCACACAATTGAATTTTAATATTAAACCTATCTAACATCTTTCTAAATGTGCTTGTTATTATTATATTGAGATTGAATCACTGTCTGTCACCCAGGCTGAAGTGCAGTACCACGATCTTGGCTCACTTCAACCTCCGCCTCCTGGGTTCAAGCGATTCTCCTGCCTCAGCCTCCCATATAGCTGGGATTACAGGAATACCCCACCATATCCAGCTAATTTTTGTATTTTTAGTAGAGAGGGGGTTTTGCCATGTTGGCCAGGCTGGTCTTGAACTCCTGACCATGGTGATCTGCCTGCCTCGACCTCCCAAAGGGCTGGGATTACAGGCATAAGCCACTGTGCCTGGCTAAATGTACTTAATAAAACTAATAATTTGTTTGAAGTTTCTTTTCCATTTTCTATGTAGATCATATCATCTGCTAATAATGAAAGTTTTGTTTTCTATCTTCTAAATGTTATATCTTTTATTTTCCTTTTCTTATGGTCCTGCTTAGCATCTACAAAACAGTATCTAGCAGAGGTGATGATATAATAGACATATTTTCTCATTCCTGGCTTTAAATGTTAATTTTTTTACTGTTAAGAATGACTGTTCCTATAGGTTTTTATTATATGAGTTCATCAGGTTAAGATATTTTCTATGTAATTTACTAGAATGTCTTTCTCAAAAATTATAAACAGGTTTTAGTCTTGAATGATTTTAAATCTATTGAAATTATTATATCATTTTTATCCTTTAATCACCTACTGTAACTTATATTATTCACTGACTGAAAGTCAAGTTAAACTTGAAATCCTGGGTTTAACTTAACTTGGTCATGATATATTATCTTTTATAAGTTGTTGGATGTTCATATTCTATTTATTAATTTTTTATCTATACTCATGAGTGAACATGATCTTCAACTTTGCTGCTTTTTATTGTCCTTATCTGATTTGGGTACCAAGGTTACACCAGTTTCATAAAATAACTTGGAAAATGTTTTTTCTTTTTCTATTATATGGAAAATTGAATAGGGAATGCATCCCCGACTCCCACTTTTTGCAGGGATCTCTGCCATAAAAATCTCATCTTTGAAGGATGCAGGTTTTTTTCTCCAGTGCCCTGCATGCTGCTAAAGCTGAAGATCTGGACTTGTGAGATCAGTATTTGCCCCAGAACAGCTGACAGCTTTTTGCCTGTATCTCTGCATTTCCACTTTCAGTTTCTGTTTGACCTGTAAGAGTTTCCCTTATTTTCATGCAGGTTCACTTATATACTTAAGTAGATTCTATTTTATTTAGAAAATAAGAGTGTGTTATACCTTCAGTAGGGAGAAAAATAAACCTCATCTCCTATTCATAGAAGAGCTTTCCCACACAGTAAAACATAATCTTCTTGGATGACTACAGGGAAGTGTTCAAGAGTTCCTAAGTATGCCATGAGATAAAGATGGTCATGAAAACTTGGTTCAATGAGAAAGGGGGAGAACTTGCACATATTCAAGGTGTCAGTAATAAGATACAGCTGTGGTAAAGCAAGCTGGGCAGATGATTTTAAATTAATTCAGCTTTGGTATATTAGGAAGAAACAGGTAATTTGAATGATTTCAACCAACTGCCATAAGATGTCTTCACTGCAGCCATTAGCACTCTCTCTTCTGGCTGCACTTCTCTGAAATGTCATATTATACCACTTAAAAGAAAACAACATTGCTAAATATTGCAAAAAAAGAAAGTGCAAAGAGAATGGTAATGACAGATGATCTGTAAGAGTATAGAGACTAAAGTGCAAATATTAGGGATTTTTAATATTCAGAGGAGAAGTTTAAATTATATAATGTGTGGCTTGCTTTGTACCTGGAAACTTCATGACATTAATGCTGTATTTATTGTCTGTCTATGGTACACGAGGTCCTCCTACTATACCACCTCTCTGTTCAAACAGCACAGGGTTGACCACACAATACTTTACTGAATGAATTAAGAGGAATTGACATCCCCATAGCTATTTTCAAAACCAATATTATTCATTATGCCTTTGTTCCATAGCAAAGCTACAGTGCAAAGATGTCTTGGAAAGGCAGTGTTTGAATTGTTAAATTAACAAATGACTGTTCTCTCAGCCTACATGTTATCTGCCAGCCAATGATATAAACAAGGATGTAGGGCATAAACCTGGCTCCCGCTAAGAGTGTAGGCATTTTTCCTCTGCTACCAGAGTTGTTTATGGTGCAGCTGGAGAATAACCAGGATTGAAATTCTATCTTTGTATATGCAGTATCAGAGATCATGAGAAAGAACCAAAAACTTACAGACACATGCACACAAAACTTCTGATCCTGAAGAGCTAACTCAACTCAATATTCTATGCATGGAATGCCAAAATTTGTAATTTTTGATAAAAGAAGACAAACTACATGGAAACAGAGTTTACATTATGAATTCTTTGATACTTTCCTGTTTGAATTTCATTGAGGAGTTTATGGTTTTTTTTGTTTGTTTGTTTTGTTTTTAGAGAAAAAGGTGGTTTTTTCCAGTTCTGTGAAGAAGGTCAGTGGTAGCTTGATGGGGATGGCTTTGAATCTATAAATTACTTTGGGCAGTATGGCCATTTTCACAATACTGATTCTTCCTAACCATGAGCATGGAACGTTTTTCCATCTATTTGTGTCCTCTCTTATTTCTTTGAGCAGTGGTTTGTAGTTCTCCTTGAAGAGGTCCTTCACATCTTTTGTTAGTTGTATTCACAGGTATTTTATTCTCTTTGTAGCAATTGTGAATGGGAGTTCACTCATATGGAACAACAACAACAACAACAAAAATCCTGCATAGCCAAGACAATCCTAAGCCAAAAGAACAAAGCTGTAGGCATGACGCTACCTGACTTCAAACTATACTACAAGGCTACAGTAACCAAAACAGCCTGGTACTGGTACCAAAACAGAGATATAGACCAATGGAACAGAACAGAGGCCTCGGAAGTAATAACACACATCTATAACCGTCTGATCTTTGACAAACCTGACAAAAACAAACAATAGGGAAGGGTTTTCCTGTTTAATAAATGCTGTTGGGAAAACTGGCTAGCCATGTGCAGAAAGCTGAAACTGGACCCCTTTCCTAGACCTTACACTAAAATTAACTCCAGATGGATTAAAGATTTAAACATAAGACCTAATACCATAAACACCCTAGAAGAAAACCTAGGAAACACCATTCAGGACATAGGCATAGACAAGGACTTCATGACTAAAACACCAAAAGCAATGGCAACAAAAGCCAAAATAGACAACTGGTATCTTATGAAACTTAAAAGCTTCTACACAGCAAAGAAACAATCAGCAGAGTGAACCAGAAACCAACAGAATGGTAAAACATTTTCACAAGCTATCTATCTGACAAAGGGCTAATATCCAGAATCTACAAAAAACTAAAGCAGATTTACAAGACAAAAACAAACAAACCCATCATAAAGTGGGCAAATGATATAAACAAACACTTTTCAAAAGAAGACATTTATGCGGCCAACAAACATATGACAAAATGCTCATCATCACGGATCATGAGAGAAACACAAATCAAAACCACACTGAGATACCATCTCATGCCAGTTAGAATGGCATTCATTAAAAAATCTGGAGACAACAGATGCTAGAGAGGATGTGGAGAATAGGAATACTTTTACACTGTTGGTGGGAGTGTAAGTTAGTTCAACCATTGTGGAAGACAGTGTGGTGATTCCTCAAGGATCAAGGATCTAGAAATAGAAATACTATTTGACCCACCAATACCATTACTGGGTATATACATCAAGGGTTATAAATTGTCCTATTATAAAGACAGATGCACACGTATGTTCACTGTGGCACTGTTTACAATAGCAAAGACCAACCCAAATGCCCATCAATGATAGACTGGATAAAGAAAATGTGGCACATATATACTGTGGAATACTATGCAGCCATAAAAAAATGAGTTCATGTCCTTTGCAAGAACATGGATGAAACTGAAAACCATCACTCTCAGCAAACTGACACAGGAACAGAAAACCAAACACTGCATGTTCTCACTCATAAGTGGGAGTTAAACAATGAGGACACGGGGAGGGGAACATCACACACCCGGGCCTGTCAGGGGTACGGGGCAAGGAGAGGGAGTGCGTTAGGACAAATACCTATTGCATGTGGAGCTTAAAACCTAAGTGATGGGTTGATAGGTGCAGCAAACCACCATGGCACATGTATACCTATGTACCAAACATGCACATTCTGCACATGTATCCCAGAACTTAAAGTAAAATTGAAAGAAAAGGAAAGAAGGTAGAAGGACACTTGCTACAATATGGATGAACCTTAAAGACATTAGGCTGATTAAAGTAAGCCAACCACAAAAGGCCACATACTGTGTGATCCCAGTTACGTGAAGTACCTCGAAAAGTCAGATTCATAGAGACTCAAAGTAGAATAAAGGTTAGCAGGGGGTGGAAAGAGGGAAGATGGAGATGGACTGTTTCATAGGAAGTTTCCATCAGGAATGATGAAAAAGTTGTGGACATGGATGGTGGTGATGGCCACACAATAATGTGAATGTACTTAATGCCACTGAACTGTACACTTTAAAATGGTTAAAATGGTAAATGTTATGTATATTACACCACAATAAAGAATAAACAGAAAAATACATATATAGACCTTATTTCCAAAATGTTTTAAAGAAGTACGGGGTCTTAATTCCCACAGAGGCCATACACGGTGACTACCATACTCAATTTGCAGAGATACTTTCTAACTCTCCAGCCAGGGCCACTGATGTCACCCAGTGTGACCAGCTCTGCCATCCTGTGCACATTTTACCACAGGAAGTTCTAAGCCAATCTCAACCCAGCTCATGACACAGAACAGCAAGGGCGCACCATTCTCTACCAGGAACCACAGAAGAGAAGGGCAAGAAGAGACGTAGGCTACAGTGGCCACCACCGAGAAAGAAAAATCCCTTTCCTGGGTCCATGATCTCAGTGGTTGGAAAATCTGGTTTGGATCACCCTTTTCTCCCGTAACATCCCACAGTTTTACATTTTTTGGCTTAAATGCACAATCAGCTGTTGACATTCTTCATTGGTGGTAGAACAAAGACAACATCATTCTCCCACGTGTTTGAGTTTTCAGCTTTGACAGTTGGAACCGAATTGGAGGAATTATTTATCTCATTGCCCATTCCTCCCTCTACCCCAAAGCAAGTTCTCAATCTCGGCCTGCCAACCCGTAATGACACTCTTATGCATTCCTCTTGTTCGGCCTGCCTTTTCCCTCTCCCTTCCCCACACTCCCAACACACAGGTGGAAATTAAAAGCCAGGTCTGGCAACGTTGCAAGTCATATATTGAAGTTGGAAATAAACTGAAATGAGCAAGCTGTAGCAACATAACAGGGCCCTGTGCCCAAGGCCTGATAAGCCACCCACACCAGTTCTTTCTGCTCCTGACAATGTCTTATGATTGCATAGCTGAGTCACCTATACCAAATGATAGTAATTCAACTCCTTCATGTAAAAAATCAGAAATGCACAGCCATCTGGCCACAGGCTTACTCACCTATCAGGGCCACTCATTGACATACTGTTGGTGGTAAAGACAATAGAAGGTAGTAGGTAAAAGGGAGGGCATGGGCAGAGGGTTGGCACTGAATGGCTTGGGGCCATGGGTCAACAACTTTGCCTTTGTCCCATCTTGTCGAAATAAGCATTATAACAGACGGTCATAACAGAGGTTCAGGCAAGAATCTCTCCCTCATTTCTTCTCTCTGTTCATTGCTGTAGATCTTTAAATGTGAAACAAACTTATTCTGATTCTACCATTTTTTTTCTAATGCACTTGGAAAAGATAAAGATAAAAGGCAGTCTTCATTGGTAACAACTTTGCAATAAAACCTTCACTTTCATATATTGTTAGTTAGGGGATAAATTAGTATAATTACAGGGAAGCATGTTGGCATTAATGTATCAGGATTGTCAAAGTTATTCCCGCCTTTAGACTGTCTTCTAAGGTAATGCTCAGTTATATCCTAAGGAAATAATCAGAGATAAGCACAAAACTTACAAGAATTTTCACTTCTTCATTTCTTATAATAGCAAGAGTGAGAGACAGAAAGCGAGAAGGAAGGAAGGAAGGAAGGGAGGGAGGGAGGGAGGGAGGGAGGGAGGGAGGGACGGAAGGGAGGGAAGGAGGGAGGGAGGGAAGGAGGGAGGGAGGGAAGGAGGGAGGGAGGGAGGGGAGAAATTCAAATATTCTATGATGAAATAAATGGTTTAAAAATTATGGCCACACAACCAATTTACTAGAAAATAGCCATTACAAACCTCACCTTCAGAGAAAATTTAATGACGTGGGGAAATGTTTATGATATAACAGTATGTGCAGAGCAGGCCATAAAACTTGATATAAAGTGTGAAATGTATTCTGTTGAATCACATATAAAATTGCCTTTTTATGGGTCAAAATGGTCGAATTTCATCAATTTCATATGATGCAAGTCAAAAAAGAAAAAAATACTATAAACAAAAAATATCACTATGGTAAGAGTGGTTTGCTCGGTTGACATTTAAATTTTTTTTTAATCCCTCTCTTTATTCTAATGTTCTACCTCAGACCTTTTGCAATTAGAGGAAGGAAAAAGTATAATTTAAAAATAAGAAAAAGTCACTGGGCACAGTGGCTCACACCAGTAATTCCAGCACTTTGGCAGGCCCGAGTCAGGTGAATCACCTGAGGTCAGGAGTTTGAGACCAGTCTAGCCAACATTACAAAACCCCATTTCTACTAAAAGTACAAAAAATTAGCTGGGTGTGGTGGTGTGCACCTGTAGTCCCAGCTACTTGGGAGGCTGAGACAGAAGAATTGCTTGAACCTGGGAGGGGGAGGTTGTGGTGAGGCAGGATCGTGCCACTGCAGTCCAGCCTGTGCAAGAGAATAAGACTCCATCAAGAAGAAGAAGAAAGAAGAAGAAGAAGAAAGAAGAAGAAAGAAGAAAGAAGAAAGAAGAAGAAGAAGAAGAAGAAGAAGAAGAAGAAGAAGAAGAAGAAGAAGAAGAAAGAAGAAGAAGAAAGAAGAAAGAAGAAGAAGAAAGAAGAAGAAGAAGAAGAAAGGAGGAGGAGGAGGAAGGAAGGGAGGGAGGCAGGGAGAAGAAAGGAGAAGAAAGAAGAAGAAGTAAAAGTTTAAGAGGCTACCGTCAGCAGAGTCCAATTCAGTCCAGAGAAGACGTGTGGTAGAACCAGCTTATACAGGCTTACAAGAGCATATCGAGTGCTTTTGCCCAGCTCTTCCTTCTTGGTGTGATTGATATCACATCAGGTTGGTAATTTGAAATTTGCCAAAGTGAAATTGGCCATGGTAATTGGTAACTGCTTCAAATCTGGGCCTCTTTTTCCAACCTACTAGCATACCACTGGTCCAGGGGTTTTACTGGTCCAGGACAGGACCTGTCCAGCCACAGGATACCCCTGATTCCCTGCTGTTGAACTGATGAGTCAAACAAATGTTAATCATCTAACCCCTATTCTGAAATTCCACAGTCTGAGTTGATGCTCACCAGATAAGCTTCTAATTCAAATGGCTTCTCATGGGTCTCTCCCACAGGGACAGGACTATGTGATGGACAGGCCCATCAGGGGATACATGGACAGGGTGGTTACATTTCTCACTGTTATTTAATAAACTAGAATTACTCATTGTGAATGGGGGAGTTTGCTACTGAGACAAATTCAGTCTCCACGTGTGTCTGAGTCAGCTTTCAGAGCCTCTGATAGCAAGGGTGAGGTCGTGAGCTGTGCTCAATTCCTCTCCCTGGGAGGCTGCTTTGTCAGCTGTCAGCACACTTACCACCCGCTTCTTCCTAGGCATTTCCACATGTGTTACTAACAGTTAATGTTAATAATAGTTAGCATTTACTGCTTGCTTATTGTGCCAGGCATCATGCTAAGTGCTTGACACACATGATATCATTTAGTCCTCATGAGAGGCTCATAAGCTGCATTGTAGGAATGTTAGTCAGGCTTTTGGCTCCTAAACCCTTTGAATACCTTTTTTTTTCATTCAGAAACTTTCCCACCTTCTAGGGTAGAACATTGGAGCTCGATTTCCCAGCCTCCTTTGCAGCTAGGGCACAGGCATGTGACCTAATCTCTGCCAAACAGATGCACCCAGAAGATGTCCCTTGGGAATCCAGTGACCTAAGGCAGCCAGCACGTCTGGAAAGCCACGGTGGAAAGGGTGGCCTCAGGGACATCCACGTCCAGTAGCAGGGATGCAGGTGACAGTGGCCCGGCAGCAGTGGCAGGAGGTCTCCCCTGAGGCTGTCCTGCTGTGTAGCCTGCGTGCCTTCCAAACCTGGCTCGCTAGCCCTCCTGAAAAAGCCAGACACTAACAAACATCCTTTACCAAACTCCTGTGAGGTTCAACCTCCAGCTAAAGTTTCTGTGAATCTCAAAAACATTAAGAACCCTGACAGATTTATAGGTAAAATTATAATGTATCCAAGGTCATCTAATAATCAAGATTAAACCCAGGTCTCTTTGACCCAGAACACAAGCTTTAAGATACTGCTGCAAGGCAACCTACCTCTACCCTCTAGGTCAGTATTAGTTTCCGTTTTAAAGATGCTTCTGAGATTCTGGGAAGTTGAAATATTTTCTCAAGGACACACAAGTGGTTAGTGGTGAGTGGAGCCAGGATCAATCCCAGGGCCACCCCCTTTTCCCTCTGCCCTTTCTGACAGAGGTACCATCATGACCTGGCTCAGTGGTCCCCATCCCACCCCGGCATTCCCTAGACCAGTCCCGCACCGTCTCCTGTGCCATATCATCTCCTTCCTCAGTCTCTTCTCTGACCTCGAATGACCCCCCATTCTCCACACTTTTCATTCAAACTCTGCCACCTTTTCAAAGCCTACAAATTAAGTGTCACCTTCTCTGTGACACAGCAACCCACAGCTCCTGTGAATTCACTTTCTATCTGAACCACTCACTTGGGAAAGTCACCCTGTGCTGCCTGGCACGGTTACTCATTCTGTCTTCTCTTCCTTATCACAGTGACAGCTCTTGGAAGACACCACTGTTGACCCAAACCCCACTCACAATCCCCTCCTCCCTGGGTACTTCTCACTAGGGCTGGCCTGTGACATAGTTCTGGCCGAAAAGATAAAGTCAGAAGTCTGCCGAGAAGGGCTTCCCCTCCAGAATTTAAAATAAAATAATAAAAGTTCTTGAAGAAAGGCCTTTTTTCCCCCTTCACCCTTCCCATTTCCTTCTTCCTACCTGGAATGTGGACTTGAGGTCTAGAGACAAAGCAGCCCTCTTGCAACTATGAGGCAACAAACACAGCAACAATCCCTTCTCACTAAGGGTGGCAAAGTGGGAAAGCTAGAAAGAGCCTGGGTTTCTGGAGCCCTAGAGAGCCACTGTGCCTGCCTGGACTGCATACCCAAGACTTCTCACAGAAGGAGACAACTCAGGTGTTCACTGAAGTCACAGTCATAGGGCTTGCTGGGCTTGGGAGGCAATCAATGCCTATTTAATACAACACCTTTCCAGGTGCCCTTCCAATGAGACAACCACAAAACAGTGTTACTTTTACCTCTCCCTCGTGACTTCGAAACATAGTTCTGTGAAGTATATTGATTTGCACACTTTCTATCTTATAACAGCTTCAAGTCTTCTGGGACCAGAGCCTAGCTGCCTTGTCTTTAAGTACTGGATCTCCCCCCATCCTTAGCCAAGTATATGAACCAACAAGGAACTCTACACGTCTGCTGTGTCCTTTCTTACTGGCTCTATCTTTTAGCCAATGTCTCCTAATTAAAGGGAGGAACCCACCAGCCCACCCATCTTCATGTACAGAAGGCAGCCATCTTCCAAGCAATCATCAGAATATCATGTATACTTTCTCCTGCTGCAAATTTGCTATTAACATAATAAAGTGGTTATTAGAAGAGAGAAGCCACTGATGCAAATTTGACATTCAGATGTCAGCCACTCCATAAATAAGGTCAACTGTGATGAGGACACATGTTAGTCTCCAATTAGAATCGCTTAATGTCTAAATAATGCTGATGTGAGGCATCTGCCAGCGCCAGCTAGACTCATAAACAAAGACACGGATGAGAGTGAACCTAGTCCAATGCTGCTTTCATGTCTTGCCATTTCACGGCTCTCAACTCCTAGGAAACGAGCCTGCTCTATCTGGGAGTTGTTCTGGTGCAGTCAGTCAGTAAACAGCATGATCAAGTCCTGGCAGCACAAATTCTCCCAGATCTGTGAACCTTCAGAGCCAAGAGCTACTTTGAGTTGTTCTTCCTGTAGCCCCCAGCTCAACTCTCCCCAGAGGAACATGGAGGCATGCAAAGCCTCAGAGTATACAGGGCATGTTCCCTATACTTTTTAATTTTAATAAAATGATATTCAAAGATTTATTCAAAGAAATCCATTTTATTCAAAGATGTGGTTTTTAAAAAGAAAATGATAATTACTTTTTTTACTCAATGATCATTTCAAACATGATTTGATATTCAAACAGATATGAATATAAAATGCAAAACTCACATCGTTTTCAAATAAAACATTAAAATATTCCAAGACATGTTATGCCTGGGGCCAACTTTGCAGGGCTCTTCCCAGAGAGTGGCACCTCTGATGGAAAAGTCTGAAAACCACTGACTTCAGGTAAATCATTCTAAGGCCGGGGCAGGTGTCCTTCAGCCATGACCTGGAAGTGCTGTATACAAACTGGAGTGGGAGGAAAGACTCTTTCTAGAGGGAACGCCAGCTGCAGTCACAAGAAAGCTCTCTCCTCCTGCCAAGGGAATGGAGATGACTTCCTTTAACATAACTGGCGTCTGCCCCGGAATCAACACAGCTTCCCTGTTGTTGTCCCAGGTCCCATGCTCCTGGTCTCTCCCTCATGGCCGGTCTTGACTTGCCCTTTCTGTACTTCTCATTCATTAAACTCCAGATCTTCCCTCCATGGTGAGGATGATCAGGTCAACCTCAGATGCCCTCTATGAACCATGGATTTCCATGCCTGAGTTCTGGCCTGGACACCATGGGTGAGAGGCATATGGCCCCATCACCCAAGCTTCTTCCCCTTGTTCTGCCTCTTCCATCAGGAGAAGGGAATGGTGCATGATCAAAAACAAACATGTCTAAAAAAGCAAAGGGGCCCTTCCAATCAAGATTTTTAAAACACTGATAGCAATTGCTTCAACTCCAAAATAATATAAACCTTACTCTCATGGGTTTAATGCCTTTGCCAAAAACACACTTTAGTAAATCCAACTAAAACTCTGCAGCCTGACATTTGAAGCCAAGGCTCTGCTCTGCAATGCCCTCCACACCCAATTCTGGAACCCGCTATCTAGTGTTGCACTCATTGTCATCTACCTACTGAGAGCAGACCTTGAGCTGGGACTGCCCTGACTGTGGTGTAGGAGACAGGCCAGGTGCTGCTCTCGTGGGACTGTCATTCTGTAAGGGGAGGATGAAAGAAATTATCTGGAGACTCTATGTGCTGGGAGGAAAATGAAACATGACCTAGACAATCAAGTACAACTGGAGAGCTCAGGTGGCCTCACTGAGACAGGGATTGGAGGTGAGACCTACAAGGAAACCACCTCATACCAATCTGAAGGAAAAGCATTCCAAATAAAGGACAGGTGCAATGCAAAGGCCTAGGCGAATGAACGGCACACCGGGTGGGTCTGAGAAGCTGTAAGAACATGAGAAAGGCTGCAGCGCGTCCGCTGAGAGGGAGATGGTGCAGATAAGGTTTGACAGGCAGGCAGAGGCCTCATCATGCAAGATCTTGTAGTCCAGGAAAAAGAATTTTGATTCTATTTTGAGTGAGAAGAGACACCATTGGAGGGCTTTACGAAGGTAAGTGACATGACCCCAGGTGACAAGCCCCCATCAGCCCCTTACTAGACTGTGTCTTTGGGTAAATTACTTAACATCTCTAATCTCACGAAGCCTTAGTTTTAGAATCTACCTCTTTAGGTTATTATGATAAATAAAGGGATGATCTGGAGAAAAGCCACAGCCTAGTCTCTGGCCCAACAAGACCATGGCAGGTCTCAGAACCAGACGCAGCCTCCAGAATCTGTTCAGCAGGAAGGGTTCCTGCCAGCCTCCAGCCTCCCCTCGTCACCTGTTTGTCTCACAGTCTGTATCACTTTCCATCTTTCTGTATATTTTTTCTCTTCCCCTAGTAGTCAGGGAATACCTTAAGAGTTAAGATTATATCTTACTCATTTCTGGGTCTTCCACAAAACTAACTTCAGCGTATTCCAGAGAGTGAAAAACGTCAGTATTTATTGAATGAATCTATGGATTAAAAAAAAGAAAGAAAGAAAAAAAAAACAGCTAACGGTGGTTGCTTGGTGCCCTTACGTTCTTCCATGGGGAAAAGACATGCACATTCACATGTCAACTGTGAGCTGGAAATCTATTTTCTTGGCAAGGAGAGATGAAGAGAGAACTGTGTGCAAAGGCCTTCAGGGGATGAACTTTGGAGGCCAGTGTCATAATTTCAAAATAAAGAGCCAAAAATGGAGAGCAGTTATTTCAACTTTTCTATCTGATATGTGGCTCGGCTAAATGAGGGTGTCAGACCCACCCTCCCTCCCAACTCTCCTCCCTCCTAGGATGGGAACCAGCACTTAACCTCAGTCCAGCCAGCCAGTGTGAGTCAGCCCAACCTGGACAGAGCAGACGGGAGCCATCCAGGCCCACTAGAGGCATAATCTGGACATAGCCTTGTTACTATTTTAAAAATAGAAATAAACATTAATAAAAAATATTATTCAAGTTCTTGCTGTGTACCTGTTACCGTACCAGCACGTTGATTTTTTTTATTCTGTTTATTTAAGAATCATTACCCTCAAGTCAGTTTTTTGAGTGTAGGCATTTGTCTAGTTTTGCACTGCAGGTGAGGAGAGAAGCTGGGGATCAAACACACGCCTGTGTGACTCCTAAGACCCTGACGTAAAATTGGGGTGACCCAGGTATCTGCTTTGTCGGCCTAGCTGCTGCTGCCTTTTTTTTGAAATAGGGTCTCACTTTGTCACCCAGGCAGGCATACAGTGGTGTAATCTCGGCTCACTGCCGCCTCCACCTCCTGGGTTCAAGCAATTCTCCTGCTTCAGCCTCCCAAGTAGCTGGGATTACAGGTGCTTGCCACCACACCTAACTGATTTTTGTAATTTTAGTGGAGATGAGGTTTCACCAGGTTGGCCAGTCTGGTCTTGAACTCCTGACCTCAAGTGATCCACCCACCTCAGCCTCCCAAAGTGCTGGGATTACAGGCGTGAGCCACTGTACCTGGCCACTGCTGCCTTTTGTAAACCCTACCTTTTTACCCTATCCATGTGCCTAGGTCAGTGCCCATTTTCCTGATTAGCCCAAACATACCAGGGTCTCAGGCTGTACCTTTGAAGCTAGAAAGCTGACTCTCTCTGCCTGTCTCTTAGAAATTTTTTATGCTAAGAGGCAGGACCCTGGCTGTCTTGGCCTTGCCTTTGAGAGTGTAGCCTAAGGGTAGCATAGTACTTGAGAGTGATACAGACTGGAGGATGACAGTTTGGTTTCCCTGGTCCAGCTATGCTACATAGGACTTCCTTTTCTTCTATCGCCACCTCTTCCTGAATATTCTAGTTAAGCCACAGCCTTCCCCAACCTAAGCCGAGAACTCTTTAGACCAATGCAAGAGCATGTGGCCACTAGCACTATCGTAGTCCAAGTGGTTCTGAATGATACCCGTGTGCCTCTTAGACTACTATGCATGCAGTGTTGGGGTATCCCAGTTCTCTTGTCTTGTGCATCAACTTTTTGCATTTCCAGATGTTAGAACAGCTGGACTTCTGAGTAAAGCATCCTTCCTGCTATCAAGGTCTGGCAAACTTTTCAAGGAAACATGGAAAGTTACATAATAACAAATGGTTTAACAAGCCAGCCCATAGAGAAGTAGAGAATGTGCGAGGAAATATTCCTTGGGCTGAGGTCCTGGGTCTGTTAGCTGATGGGACTTTCTTTATTCTCGAGGTCTATCAGGAATTTTACCAGATTAAGCATGAATCTGTCTCAATTCTATATCCGTGTCTGGAGTTTGGTGAAAACTCTTGATTTGAAGATTCAAAGAATTTGCTTCCACTTAAGAAATTTTTTTTTTTTTTGGTGTTTAATTCTCTGTTCCTTTTTTGTTTTGTGGAACTAATGTCAGACCTCCTAGACCCATCCTTCAAGTCTCCTATCTTGTCCCATTAGAGTTCTCTCTCTTTATATTTTTGTTCTGTTTAAATTATTTCTTCTTGATCTTCCAGGTCACCAATTCAGGTCTCATCCTCTCATTTAATTCATGTATCAGATTTTTTTAGTGGGCGAACTATACGTTTTGGTACCAAAGAGTCTTTTTCTTCAATACTTAAATCTCCTCGCATGCTGCAGTAGGTTGGAAGTCACGTCCACCCAGAACATGAAATGTGACCTTATTTGGAAGCAGAATCTTTGCAGATGTTTAGAAGAGGTCCTACTGGATTAGGGTGGGCCCTAATCCAGTGAGTGTTATCCTCATTTAAAAAAAATATACAGAAGGAGGTGGAACTGCTGGGTGAGACAGCACTTTGGAATTTGCAGCCTTACATAAACGTGAGGCATTATTATTAAGCTGTATCTGTTGCATCTTTGGTTGGATCCAACTTTACAAGAAGGGAATTAGTTATGGCTTTCACAAACCTACATAGCACTCATCCCTTTATTTGTGTATAGAAAACCAAAATCCCAAATTTTTCCAAATCCCCAGATACTTGTCACCTGGGCATCTGAACAAGTATATTTTTCCTGACTCTACAACTTACAACTTGTGTAATTGTGATCTTGAGGAAGTCTTAAATTCTCTCTACCATAGTGTCCCCATATGTAAAATGGGTATAATAATGGGACACAGGCCCCATAAAATTGTCACAAACAATAAAAGCATTAAAATACTTCAAATGCTTAGTACAGAGCCTTCTTCATAAAAAGTGCTATAGAAGGGCTGGTTCTTGGTGGTTTGGGTTTTGTTTGTCATTACTACTGTTTAAAGTCAAATACACCTGGCTTCAGTCACCATTATGAGAAGTAGCCATCTTGAAGCATGCATTCCTATGCAGTTTAGGATTTGCACCACAATGGAATAATCAGTGCTGATGGAATCGACACTCAGGGCATAGTGAGAAGAGCACTGAATGTCCAGAGACCTCCTTTTGATCTCAGCTCTGCCTTGTGTTGACTGCAACCACATCTTCCTCAGGGGTAAAAGATTGGTGAATATCAGGTATGCTACACTATTCGCTTTATAGTAAAATAGGCAAAATAAGGCAGCATCCCATTTCAGAGTCAGAATCACCCTGAAAATTTCCTCAAAGCCATCGTTCACTTATTAATGGAGCACCTACTATCTGCCCAGAACTGCAAAGTCCTTGTGAAAGGTAGAAAGGCAGGAGATGAAATGTCAATGAGATGTCACTATATTCCCATCAAACTGCCAAAAATTAGAAAGATGTATAATATCAAATGCTGGTGATGATGTGGGGACAGAGGGGGCCCTCACGCACTGCTAATGGGGTCCAGCCATTCTCGAAAGCAAACTAGGAGAGGTTCCTAAAATTCTGTACTTGTACGACCCTGGGAGTGAGTGATCCATTAAATTGTACCTTTAAATTCATATCTTTAAATTTCTGACTTCAAAGCCAGGCTTTGCAATATGCACCTTGCATGCCTCACCATAGTCACAACCCTGACTAATATGTCCCTACTGTATAACCTGGCAATCCCATTCCTGAATTTGTACCTCAGAGAAGGAATCACAGAGACCCTTAAGAGACATATTCCACCCTTAAGAATCACACAAAACCTTGTCCATAAGGAACAAGGAAGCTCCTTGTGGCATTGCCGAATCAAGGAATTGAGACCAAGTATATGTCTGTCACCAAGGGATTCAATATATAAAATAAGGCAAATGCATATTAAGGAATTATCTGTAGCATTTAGAAACATCAAATAGATGTACATATAGCATTGTGGATGAAGCTTTAAAACATGGCATTTAGAGAAGAAAACATAATAAACAAAATAAAACTTTTTAGCATACCATTTTAGATAAATTAACAATATTAACAAAGTCATGCAACTATGCATATTTTACAAGGACAGAAAGCCTGTTAATGACATGCCAAACATATAAAAGTGAGTGCCTATGGGACATGATAGGAGTAAGAAACAGGGATACAGGGGAAAAATAAAAGAACGGCTTCCTGAGGACCAAAGGCAATACCGGGCTGCTAACTGGCAGTAGGAGTAATGCAGCCCTCCACATCTGAGCACTGTCAACAATCCCATAAAGCAGGCATGAGCTATGGTAGATCCCTGCAATATAGGCCAATGATACAAACATTTGCAAATCTGATTAATAACGTGAAGCAATATACAAGGAAGGGGTGAGTTAGTTCTACAGACAAATGCTTTCCAAGTTAGGAGGAGGGACTTTAGATCAGGAAGAGACAAAATCAGAATGGTATCCTGGAGTTAGTCCTTGAAGAACAAGTAGGATTTACACCACTGATTAATTAAGTAAATAACGACGATGCTAATGAGTCACCAACTGAGTTCCTAGTAAGCAACACAAAGTACTTTGTATATATTGCATCATTTAAGCCTCCTAACAATATTGCAAGATAGAGGTTGTTAATCCCATTTGACAAAGGAGAAAACTGAGGCTCAGGGATATACATAGATAACTTTCCATAGGTCCAACAGCTAGTTAATGACAGAGGTGAGATTTGTACCTTTAAATCTCTGACTCCAAAGCCGGGCTTTGCACTATGCACACATATGCACAACATTCAGGAAGAACGGACAACAGCCTGAATCAAAGGCCAAAGGCTCAGCTTAAGGTACAGTGGACAGAAAACTTGGACTTCAGAGGAGGGCGATGCTAAAGGAGGGAAGGGCCCTGAGTGTTAGGCTGTGGATTGATATCCTGGTCTTCTCCAATAACGTCTCCAAGTTTTTAAATCATAAACCTGTCGGTTTTCTGAAATTGAGTATGCCTTCCAATATAGCACTTGTTTTTTTACATGCACAAGTTTATTAATATATTATGCATTTTATAAAGCACATACAAGAAGTAAATCTTGTAAAGAGACAAGACAGAAATCTAATTCAGAGTTCTGTTATTTTTCATTCTTGCATTCCAATGGATTGCCTTACAAATGCTGCCCTGGCTGCATCCAGTTCAGACCCTTTCCTCTATGACAACTGTCTTCTCTTCCTTCAGTTGCTGAGGGTGATCTCTGACATGCGCATAAGCTTCAGCTAAAATCAGGAGTGGGAACTCAGAAATTCGGTTTCTTTGGCCTTCTCTGTCTACTCCCTTCCTTTCTTCCTCCAGGGACCCCTCCTGGGCTGCGGCCCTGCCTCTGCTCAGCAAAGGCCTCCTGCAGTTCTTGCAGCCTGGAAACACAGATGCACCACACCTCTGCACACTGGAAGGGACGTCCCCAGCAATCAAAGCACGTCCTCCTTGTTGTCACGGAAACTGGAAACAGGAGAAAGACTGGTTGTTTTCCTCCACGGGCAACCCTGTAAACAGTAACCAAACAGCCTGGCCAGCCTGGAAGCCCATTTGCAAAGAGCACGGCCAACGCTTCATGGACAGGCGGTGGGAATCGGGCCCCATTCGTCCCTCTCATATCACATTAGCAACGCCCAGATTAGGTTCGATAATCCTGACACCGCTACATAGCAGGTGGATTTGTTTACAAAGAGTCGTGTTCTGACCACAAGGGAATCTGAAACAGAGTAACTCCCCACTGTTTTGGAGTCTGCCTAAAACACGCCTGCCAGGAGGCTGAGGGGTCACCAAATGCCCAGAACTGGGCTTCGGCTTCCAATCACTTCACCCACTTCCAATTCATTGCCTCCCCCCACCAGCTCTAGGGAAGGCCTGGACCTTGACTCCATTGAAGGTTCTCGGGCAGCAGTCACTGAGTGACAGAGTTGAGCTAGCTTGAGAGTCAAGGTCAGGCCATGTTAGGCTACATTTCTGGCTTTGGCGTCTACTGGCTCTATGTGTCTGCTAGGGCTGCCATAAAAGGGCACCACAAACTGTGCGATTTAAAACAACAGAAATGTGTTCTCTCCCAGCTCCAGAGGCAAGCCATCAGAAATCAAACTGTTAGTAGGACCACCTCCCCCAAACTCTCTAGGGAGGATCCTTCCCTGCCTCTTCCAGCTATGGCAGCCCCAGGAAGGGGTCCTTGCTTGTGGTAGCATCACTCCACCCTCAACCCCCGTCTTCACATGACTGTCTTCTCTGTCTCTGTGCCTGAGTCCAAATCTCCCTCTTTTTACAAGGACAGTAGTCACGTTGGATGTGGGACCCACTGGACTCCATGTGACTTCATCTGAACTAATCACATCTGCAACAACGCTATTTCCAAATAAGGTCACACCCTGAGGTACTGAGGCAGGCAGTAGGGGTTAGGGTTTCAACATATCTTTTGTGGGGAGACAATTCGACCCACAGAACTATGTGTGACCTGGATGAAGTTGATTAACCTCTCTGAGCCACAGCTTTCTCAGCTGAAAGAGATAGAACCATGACCCACTTCACATGGCTGCTGTGAAGCTCAGATGAGATTCACGGGGAAAGCTCCTAGTCCTGGAAGATGTTCAGTACATATCAGTTCCTCTCTGTGTTCTTGTCATGCCTCCTCCGCCCCTCCTCTTCCCACTTTGGGGAAACGTTGGGCCCCTATTCAGACACCAGCTGTCTGCCTGCTGAGCTATGGATCAGCCATAGGCATTAAGCAGTTATAGCTAAAATTAGGGGAAGAGGCAGGAAATGCATGGAGGAAATGACCTGGATGGGAATCTGGGAATGGATGAGTTTGATGTCCATGGCATTAAAAATTGTAAGGTTCAGAGGACAATTTGGCAATATTCCAACTAAAATGCCTATGCTTTTTGGACAGGCTTTAGTCTTTGGTCTGCTTCTGGGTACTTATCCTATCCTAAACATTTGGTCTCTGTGCCAAATGACACATGAAAGGCATTGTCATCACAACATTGTTTATCAAAGCAATGGCTGGAAACAGCCTATACTTTATGGTATACCCATGGAACGAAATACCATGCAGCCCTTAAAAATAATGAGGCAGTTCTCTGTATGATGAAATGAAATGATCTCCAAGATACAATTTTAAATGAAGAAACAAGGTTTGAGAAAGGAGGGAGAAGCCAGTGGCACACAGAGTATCTTAAGGTGATGAAGGTACTCTGTATGATGCTATCACGGTGGATGTGCGTATAGACATTGGTACAAGCCCATAGAATGTACAGCAAACACCAAGTGTGAACTGTGATGTAAACTATGGGCTTTGGGTGATAATGATGTGTGGGCTCGTCCATTGTAACAAATGGACCACTCTGGGGCAGGATGCTGATAATGGAGGAGGCTGTGCGTGTGTGAGGAAAGGGCAGATGGGAAATCTCTGCATCTTCTGCTCCATTTTGTTGTGAACCTACAATCGCTTTATTGTTAGCTGCTCTATAAAGTCTATTTTTAAAAAAGCAATGTTTAGAATAGCATTCCAACTGCCATGGTGGGGAGGAGAGAAAACATACATGTATCTGTATACATGTCTATACACACACACATATACATGTAACATATAAAGATATACTAAATATTAATAATAATGGTTCCCTCAAAGAAATTGGCCAACTAGGGCTGAAGACAAAGAAAGACACACTTTTCATTGTATACTCCTCTGTGCCTTTCTTTTTCTTTTTCTTTTGAGACAGAGTCTCGCTATGTTGCCCAGGCTGGAGTGCAGTGGTGCCATCTCAACTCACTGCAACGTCCACCTCCTGGATTCAAGTGATTCTCTTTCCTCAGCCTCCCGAGTAGCAAGGATTACAGGCACCTGCCACCATGCCCGGCTAATTTTTGTATTTTTACTGGAGATGGGATTTCACCATATTGCCCAGCGTGGTCTTGAAATCCTGACCTCAAGTGATCCACCCACCTCAGCCTCTCACCTCTGTGCCTTTTGAATTAGGTACTGTATCTACAAATTATCTATTCTATAAATAAAATTTTTAATAATAAAAATCACAGGTTTCAAAGGCTTGTGACTAATTAGCCTTCACCTATAGACTCATGAGGAACCCCAGCAAGGGTTCCAATCTGGTGGAGATGGGGAAGCATGTCAAGTAGCTGAGGGCAGCATGTAGCCCCGCAGGGATGTTTTCATTAGGGACAGATGCTTACCATAGCTGGGAATATACGAATCAGAATCTGACCTTCAAGAAGAGAGCATGGTGAAAACTATATAGGTGGGGCAGCCATGTGAGGTTAAAGCAGAGATGGGGTTCTGAGTGGGAAGGGGAGACAGACAGGGGAAAGGAGCAGGAGTCCATCTCACACTCAGGGCCCACAGCTGGAGGAGTGCCTAGGGGAGACAGCTAAAGCTCCTGGGCACGGAGACCTGCTCAGGCTCCACAAACACACACACCTTAGCACCTGCTGGGGAAGACAAGACTGCAGAGGAAATCTCCTCCTTCCCCAACAAAGCCAGGAAAGAAAGGAAGGCATCCAGGAGCCAATGAAGCCCCATCACAGTGCATGCCTGTCACATCCTCTTCCTCCACCTCATCCAAGCTTACTCAGGGAGTGTCTTGTTCCTTCGGGTTCTTGCACAGGGACTGGCTAATTTAGTAAACTGATCAAGACACACGATCAGGCATTATTTCATGAGCACCTCATGGGGCCACATAGGATGTTTCCTCTTGAATCAACTTGACAGTGAGATATGAATAGCTGTTAATTGTTTAATTTGTTCATCCTTCCCAGGGGCAATTGCATTTTACTGGCACTTCAGACACTCAAAGGAATGTGTGTCTACAGGAAACTATTTCAGGACTGTGACAGCATAGTGGAGGACAGCTGCTTGGGACTGGAGGCCTTCCCTTTACCCTCCAAATCCTGTGACAAAGGCAAGAACCAAATTCATCCACCTTTTAGCCCAGGCCATTTCTGGAATAACACTGAGGACCACTTTAAGAAGGAAGAAAAAGGCCACTTGGAGTGGAGCCTGCCAGCACTGCTCTATGATCTATGGCTAAACAAAAGGCCAGTGTCACCTGAATGGTTCAACAAAACACAATAGACTTGGGATCTGTCAATCAGACATATTCCACTGACATAATTTAGCTGCCACTATATGTCAGGTCAGTAAAAATAATTGCTGGGTCCCAAGAGAACTGATGCTCGATGTAAGATGTTACAAGTGGGCCCAGGAGTATCCTTTTCTTCCCCTGACTATGAAACTCCAAGAACTTCTCCAGCCCAACACACACAAAAAAAATTAAATTCTTTTCAAGAACAAAGACCCTTCCTTTGTGTTGCCACAGAAAATGAAGAAAGCAGCCAGTCTGGTCCACCCTCAAAGAAAAAGCCAGTCAGTGCAATTTACCATGAACACTGACGATTCAATGGGACTTACCAACTCTCTTGGGGACTGCATTCTTTTAGCATGCAGGGTATGGAAACTCCATAAGCCTCTCAATTGCCCTGGTGCAATTACTGTATTGATTTGATGCCGCATTAGCTCTGTGTTTAAGGTAGTTTATGGTTTTTAATTTGCAATTAAGTCAAATGATGCCTGTTTGTTAAAATGGCTGACATTTGTTTATATTCTGCAGCAAGGGACCAAGGCAACTCCCATTTAGCATCACAAACACGTGGAGTAGGGAGCTTGACATTTGAAGGGACTTAGTTCCTTGCCTGGCTCTTCAAACTAGTAAAAAAATTAAACTTACATCCATCCATTATAAAACGGTTCAAGTAATAATTGGTGCTTTTCAGTGACAAGCTAATGAAGTCACCAAGCAACATTGGAAGGCTGCTAACTAGAAGAGTAACAAGAATAATTGATTTTGTCACTTCTTCCTTTCTAAATAATCTTCAGGCACTTGACCTACTCTATTTCCTTCCAACCTCTGATGTAGCTATACTGCATCTACTCTTTGTGGTGGTTGGTTTTGGTGGGGGGTGTTGTGGCATCACTTCTTGTTGCATTCTGTTTCAACAGAAATCTCAGAATTCTTCTTTACAAATAAGCAAGATGGTAGCTCACAAGGGTTTGAGTCTCAGGAGTGCATCCCATAATCCCAATGTCAGAGCAATATCAGCCATCACCGAGAATGTTGTGGCTCTGCAAAAATGTTGTACGTCATGTGAGGACTCTCAGATATTCTCAGACATGCCCATTTCCATGTCTTATTCTTAGCTCTTTCAACTCTGTGTACCCACCGACCTACCTCATGGCAGTTGTGACATAAATAACAGCTGCAGAAAATAATGCCTATTTTTTTTAAGCATCCCAACATCTAACAATTCAGTAGATGAGAATAAGCCTGCAACTGAGGTAGAGGGTAGAGAAGAAGAAGATGAGAGTGTCACCGAAGATAAAGAAAGAGTGTGTTTCAAGAACATCCAATGCTGCTAAGAGGTAAAGGAAGAGGAGGACTGCATGGAAGGTAGGAGAGGGATGATTTCAGATATCACGTGGCACTCAGGTGACCTCAGTTATGACTGTTTTGACAGAGTGATGGGGGCAGGAGCCAGCATGGAGCATTTGGAGGAAGAGGTGTCACTGCAAGGCAGATGCTTCCCTGTTCTGCACACGCCAGCAACCAAGGCTGTGACTACACAGGAAAGATCCATCCATCTAAGAACCTCCTCAGAGCAGTATTCTAAGTCATGCTTTTAATTTGTCATTTACTAAACTATTAACCTTTTTTTTGTTTGTTTGTTTGTTTGTTTGAGATGGAGTTTCGCTCTTCTCACCCAGGCTGGAATATAGTGGCACAATCTCGGCTCACTGCAACCTCCGCCTCCCAGGTTCAAGAGACTCTCTTGCCTCAGCCTCCCAAGTAGCTGGGATTACAGGTGCCTGCCACCACGTCCAGCTAATTTTTTGTATTTTTAGTAGAGACAGCATTTTGCCACTTTGGGCAGGCTGGTCTCGAACTCCTGACCTCGTGATCTGCCCACCTCAGCCTCCCAAAGTGCTGGGATTACAGGCATGAGCCACCACGTCCAGCCTACTAACCTTGTTTTTAAGAGATTAGGTCTTGCTGTGTTGCCCAGGCTGCTCTCCAGCTTCTGGGCTCGAGGGATTCTACTCCCTCTGCCTCTTAATTAGTTGGGATTATAGGTATGAGCCACTGCACCTAGCTTAAACTACTAACTTAAACATTGATTTACACAAAAAATTCAAATACTAAAGAGCCATAACTACCCTATGGGTTTGCTATTAATTGCCTCCTCCTCGTCTTCCAGGTAATTCATGAAACCCAGCCAGAAGTAGCTCAGAGAGCAACTCTGGACTGGCCTTTGTCTGGCTTTACAATTTCCTTTGTAGCCTGATGGCTTCATCATCCCTGCTCCATTTCCATGTTCTATGCCAGTCCAAGATCCTTGCTGATCCATGACAATCTACGTTAGACCAGCCGCTTGCCCACATCAGAGCCAAACCAGCACTTACTGAGAGTTCTGTCTCTACACCTGTTTCTACACAGCTCCAAGTTCATGCAGAGATTTCAGTGACAGCAGGGTTTTGCTCTGTCTTGTCCCATGCAAGTACTGAAGCAACTAGAAATGAAAGTTCTGCAAACATGCTCCAGAAAAAGCCTATGAATATGACCTACAAATACCATCTTCAGTTGTGATGGGTGAGTAGTTAAGATCTCCCTGGTTATAGGGAGAAAAGAAACCTCGAGTACTGATTCTCAGCTGGAAGCCCTTCCCACTACTACTCCAAGACCCTTGAGATACTGGTCGGAGAAAGCTTGCTTTTTCAAATGAGTTTTTTTGTTATGGTCTCCATTGTTCTAGGGCATTGCAGATAAGACATAGCTTTGTGGGGAACACGTGAGACAGGGATTATACAGAAAGAGAGCCCCCCTGCAGTGACTTAATCCCCTCCTCTGGAAACAAAAAAATGGCCCTGTAGACTAAAGGGAGGCAGGGAAGGGATGGTTTTTGACATCAGGAGGCAGTAAGGGTTATGAATACCTCCTATGTCGAGACAAATTTAAGAAGGGGCTTGTGTAATGTCAACTGTTAATTAAACTGTTCAACCTATTTGGGACTAGGAAAAACCAAGGCAACTGAATAAAAAGGTATTTTCTAAACTCACTTTAATTTTTTTAAAAAATGATATTGACACCCAACAGTGTCTTCCAGCTAAATGACCATTCAGAAGTAAGAAGAAATGGAAAGAAAAGGAAGAAATATACTATGTTATGGGTCAAATTGCATCACCCAACAAAATACATGTTGAAGTCTTAACCCCCGGTACCTAAAGACATGACCTTAGTTAGAAGTGGCATCTTTGCAGCAGTCATCAAAATAAGGTCATTAGGGTGGTCCTAATCCAATAGGACTGGTGTGCTTATAAAAAGGGGAAATTTAAACAAAGACAAAGACACACATACAGAGGAAAAACAATGTGGAGACACAGCGGAAAGACAGCTACGTGCCTGGAGGATGTACAAGCTGAGGAACATCAAGGATTGCCAGCAAATGCCAGAGGCTAGATGAGGCAAGAAAGAATTCTTCCCCGGTATTGTCAGAGGCAGCAGAGCCCTGCCAACACTGTGATCTCAGACTTCTGCCCCCAGAATGTGAGATAATAAATTTATGTTATTTTAAGCCACCTAGTTTGGGGTACTCTTCTATGGCAGCCATAGGAAACTACTACATGATCTCATTATATGTATATATTAAGTGTAGGTTTATCCCAATTTCTAAAAATTAAGGGGTGAAAGAGATCTTCATTTTATGAATGAACAACCATGGCGAGATCAACAAAGCTCCATTTGGCATAGCAACTGTGGGAATGCAAGAACAGAAGAAAGGGACAGAATAAAAAGAATCCTGAAGTAAATTTAGAAACAAAACACATAAGGCTTTTTACAATTTGCTTAAAAGGTGTAAATTTTGTTCTGGGCTTCCCACTGGCCAATTTAAAGAAAGAAATTCAATCAGTTACACAACACGAGATCCACATGGAAAGAGAAAAAATGGCCATCAGGAGAAGCAAAGCTATTTCTGGGACTGAATCTTGAAAGAAAGTTAACTAAGAGACTTGTCTGATTTCTGAATTATATCTTTAGCAATATCAATTATCCCATATATACTCTGTTTCATTCTGAATTATATATGGCTGTGTCTTACAATGTCCTTCATTTTCAGCCAATGGCCACACAGGATGATAAAAGTTGTGATTTTCAAAGCTAAAAAGATGTCATTGATTTCCAGCTGTCTAATGACGTAGCTTTATCCAGAGATAAAATCTGGAATGTTTTATGCAGGGGTTCCCAAAAACTAGTCCACAAACTAGACACATCAGGATCACCTGCAGCTTACCTTTAAGAAGATACAGATGCCTGAACTTCAACCCTGGGGAATCTGATTGCTTGGACAATTCTAAATGAATTCTAGATGAGAAACACTCATCTAGAGGATAACAAAGTGCCTCAGCCACACCTTCTGATATGCAGGCGTCATTTCTGTCAGTCCAGATTTTAATAACTTTTAGATAGAAGTCAAGGTGAGACTCCAAGTCAATTATGTGCTTCTTCAGTGTGACAGTGTAAACCACTAAACTCATTGCTATAGTCTGAATATGTCTCCGAAAATTCATGTGTTGCAAACTTGATCCTAAGTGTAGTGACACTGGGAGGTGGGACCTCTTGGGAGGTCAAATGACTGGTGCTGTTTGCTATGGTTTGTTCCCATCCAAGCTCATGTTGAAATTTGATGCCCAGTGTGGTACTGTGGGGAGATGGGGCTTACTAAGAGGGGTTTCAGCTATGAGGACAAATCCTTCATAAATGGGCTGTTCTTGAGGTAGGACGTGAGTTCTTACTCTTGTGAGAATGAACTTGTTCTCTTAGGAATGGATCAGTTTCTGAGAGAGCAGATTGTTATAAAGCTGAGGACGTCCCTCAGGTCTCCCTCTTCTTCACATGTGTTTGCTTCCCCTTTGACCTTCACCACGTTATAATGCAACCCAAAAGCCCACGCCAGAAACCAGGGCCATGCCTTTGAACTTCTCAGCCTGCCCAACCATGAGTTCAATAAACCACCTTCCTTTATAAATTACCCAGACTCAGTGTTCTGAGCAACATAAAACAGACTGAGCTTCCATGACAAAAAAAAAAAAAAAAAAAGCTTGCAAAAATGGATTCACACTCTTCTTCTCTTCTGCCATGTGAGCACACAGTAAGAGGGCCCTCACAAGACTCCAGCACCTTGATCTTAGACTTTCCATCCTCCAGAACTGTCAGGGGAAAATTTGTTTTTTATAAGTTACCCAATCTCAGGTAGTCTGTTGTAGCATCACAAATGGACTAAGACACTTATCACCTCAAAAAGACTTGGTTCTGGAGTGAAAGTGGCTGTGTTCTGGAGTGAAAGTGACTCATCACCCACCTTTCCATGTGCCACATGGGCTGGAATAGTATGAGTCTGTGGCTTGGTCTAAATTCCATCACCTCCATTTATTAGCCACATGGTCCTTAGCTGGGTCAGGGACCTCTCTAGCTTTACTTGGCCTAGGGAAATGAAGATGGCAAAGCCAGTCTCATACATTTGTTGTAATGATTAAATAAGAGAGTACATGTGAAACTCTTAGCAAAATGCCTATGTGGTGGAAACATCCAATAAAGGAAGCTTATTGTTGTTTATTATTCCTTTAGGAGATACCATTTTCTGAGACTGTGCCCCAAGATATCACCCTGCCTGGCTGGAATTGTCAAACTGCAAGATAAACCATTGAGATGCTCCGCAGATCAAAATTGACCACGAAGGTGCAAAACTGAGACACAAACCCAGAGAGTGGGCCCTCCCTGGCTACCTCCACCCCCTGGTAAGGGTGTCCTCTACACAGACCAACTGGGAGATGGGAGGACAGGTGTGCAGAATGCCACATGTAACTAAGCAGAGAGTGTTGTTACAGAAATGAGGAAGGCTGTGAGAGCAAATGACTCAAAACCCATAAAAATAAACCAGACTCCACATGCAGCACTTAAATGCAACAAGGACTCAGGAGCCTCCTGGAGAACGGTTCATGTTATTTTTATTTAGTGAGGGTCTTTTAAACCCATTATTGGTTAATTCTCCAATTGGCTGGATAGTTCCTTCTTGCAGGATCATAAAGCTAGGTGTAGCCTTGAATGGGTTATTTTGGGATCTTATTATTTGCCTCCAAACACTTTTTTTTATCTAAGCCTGAGTGCCCAGGGTACCCAAGGTGTATATGCAGGGTAACTAATTTCTATGTCTTCCAAAACTGTGAGCCCACAGCAGGGAGTAGGGGAAGAAGGGAAGCAGAGGGAGAGGAGGGTACCATTAAAACTCAGAGGTAGCGTGGTGGAAGGACTGCATAATTAGCAATAAGCTCACTAAGGGACTCTAGGGAGACAATGTGATGGCTGTCAATATCAGTTTAATCTCTGCCACATCTATTTGGTAGTCTGTGATGCAGCCATTTACAAATGTCTATGGAAAGTTCATAATACTATAGGAAATGCTTATTTTACTCTGCCCTGTATGTACATCAGGATAGAAATAATAGCTACACTTGACTGAGCACAAACTCTATTATATATACTCATTAAAGGATATGTGTGTGTGTGTGTATATATACACTGTCTGCTACACATACACACACACGAAACTAACACCCTACAGGGTAGGTTTTATTTTCCTGGCTGGAAAGATGAGGAAACAGAGACTCAGAGAAGTTAAACCACTTGTCCAAGGTCATCCAGCTACTGCATAGTAGAAACGGGTTTTAAATCCTGGCCTGCCCAACCCCCCGAAAGCCTGCACTCTTATTTCTGCCATCATGCTAAACAACTAGCTAGGGTCAATGCGAAAGATTCAAAGGAAATAGACTAATTTGATTGTATCTGGATCCTGAGAGTTTGGGCATTTTTAAAAACAGCTTTGCATTTTTCCAGAAGGACCCCAAAATTTCTTTTGTAAGGAAGAACATTTTGTATATTCCCTTCCCATATGACATTCCAGCAAACACAGGAGGCCTCAAATGGACCTAGCAGTGGGCCCTGCTTCCTGCCTGCCGTCTCTGACTGAAATCCAAGGCATCCCTGCTCAGTGGTCTGCTGAGAGCTGCTCTGCTCACCACACAAGATGCAATCTGATTTGTGCAAACTTTTTTTTCTTTTCTCTATAGCTGTTCCTTAACTCCAGCCAGGGACCCCTGCTGCCCCACAGCTGCTTAGAGACTGTATCTGTTTCCTGTTGCTGCTATAACAAAGTACCACAAGCTAGGTGGCTTAAAACAACAGAAATGTATTCTTTTTCAGGCCGAGCACAGTGGCTCAAACCTATAATCCCAGGACTCTAGGAGGCTGAGGCAGCAGATCACCTGAGGTCAGGAGTTCAAAACCAGGCTGGCCAAAATGGCGAAACCCCATCTCTACCAAAAAATACAAAAATTAGCCAGGTGTAATGGCAGGTGCCTGTAATCCCAGTTACTCAGGAGGCAGAGGCAGGGAGAATTGCTTGAACCCAGGAAGGGGAGGTTGCAGTGAGCTGAGATGTTGCCACTGTACTCCACCCTGGGCAACAGAGGTAGAAGCTGTCAGGGAGGGGAGGGGAATTAATTCTTTTTCAGTTCTGGAGGCCAGAAGTCCAAAAGTCCAAGGTTTTGGCAGAGCCAGGCACCCTCCAGTGACTCTGGGGAAAATTCATTCCTTGCCTCATCCAGTTTCTGATTCCAGGCATTGCTTGACTTGTGGCTGCATTACTCCAAGCTCTGCCTTTGACTTCACATGGTGGTCTTCTCCATTTTTTTTGTCTCCTCTTCTGTATCTTATAAAGACACTTGTTATTGGATTACAAGTGTGTACCTGGATAATCCAGGACGAACTCGTCTCAACGTCCTTAATTCTAATACATCTGCAGAGAGACTTTTTCCAAATAAGGTCACATTTGCATGTTCTAGGGATTAGGTGGTGAAGATAGTTTTTTGGGAGCCACCATTTAACCGCTAGAGAAACCATCCCTCTTGCTAGCCCAGGGCTCATAACAAGAGGCAATGGAATGGATGCTGTGTTTACATCTTGTGATGTCAGTTTCAGGATCATGTGTTGAGCTCCCCACATCACCACAGCAGAAGAAAATTCTGCTGCCAGACAGAAAAGGGAGAAAGTTGTAAGCTCTTCTCTGTCTCCTCCCTAACCAAGCAGCATCTCTTGCATAGCAGGCAATGATTGATTCTAAGATGAAGCACGGTCCCTTTAAGTGCCTGAGGCCCAAAATCTTGAAATCTCTTTTTAATTTTATGGTAACCATTAGGGGCTTTGTCGAGGAACGATGACAGGAGTAATCACCCGAAAACAGATTTCTAGGTAATTTATACTTAGTCAATCCAAACCTAATTCCTGGGTGACCTATACTGTGCCTAAGGAGGCTGAAATAATCATGTATTTACCCTTTACCCTGAAATTAGGTGGTACTTACTATGCAATTACCCAGTCACTAAGTGACAATTACCGTGTAATTAAATGGTCAGTGGTTACCATATTATTAAATAGCATTGACATGATATTCATTCCACAGAACCTTTTACAGTGGGCACAGAATTAAACTCCCCACCAAGAAATTACAGTCATTCCTGGGAAGATCTGTTCTTTGCTTGGGTGGCTTTCTAGCTGACAAAAATCCCAGTGTCACATGCCCAAGAGGGAGCCTGGAAATGGTGAACACTGGGCTCAGATGTAACATGGCCTCTTAGGCACAGGTCCCGCATTAGACCAGAGGAGCACCTCTGTAGCCCAGCTCCAGTCCAAAGCTAGGATATGTGGCCAAATTCCACCATCCTTCTCCAAGAACATGGTGAAAAGGAGTAGAAGACATCATATATTCATTCTCTCCTGGATGTGATACCTACGCTGGGGCAAAAGGTGCTAGGAGAGCTTGGAGCCCTGAGTAAAGCAAAGCCCTTGGATGAGTGATTCATGGGAGAAATAGTCACCAAATATTTAATACAAACATAAGCTGCCTCCTTTGTTCCATAAGAAAAGGACCTTTATCTGCCTTGTTTATTGCCTTATCACCAATACTATTCTTGGCACATTGTAGATGCTCAATAAATATTAGTTTAATGAACTCAATTGATTGTTACGCATCTACTACACGCCAGACACTATGAACTGAAACATTTTAAGGACACTGTGAGGTCCTCAAGGCGTCTCAGAAAGGCTGAATCACTTGCCCAAGGTTATAAAACAACCGGGGGTGGCAGGTACAAAACTAAACACACGACACCCAATCTCAGCCACTTACAGCCTGAAACCACCCTGGGAAGCTAAACATCTTTGGAAGGCAGTAGATGCAGAGCAGCCTGGCCGGACATGGAGGCCAGCCCATAGATGGCTGCAGCCCAGGAGGCTGAGTTGGGGGCCGGGCGAGCCACAGACAGAACAGGAGGTCAATGGCCACCAGCATAGGTGGGTGTGATGGCTGTGGCCACAGTGGACAGTATAGAGAAAGACAACTTCACACTGTCCTTCTCCTCTGCCTCTGATGCAGAATTTGATGCTGTGGTTGAATATTTAGAGAACATTATCATGGATGACAAATTCCAGTTATTGCAGAGAAATTCCATGGAGAGTACTACCAAGAGTTTGAAGACATGAAAGAGAAGAAACTCAGCCACACAGCTACTTTTAATGAATGCATTTCTTTGGTAGAAAAGTATCTTGAAGAACAGCTGCTGGAGTGGATTCCTGGATTCAACATGGCTGCCTTCACAGCAAGGTTATGCCCCATAAAGATGAAGAGGCAGGTCACACATTCCACATGCTGCTCACATTTACAGATTGTCTGACTTTTAGAGAAATATTTCTGGACTACAGAGCAGAAAAAGGCAGCCAGGGATTGGATTTAAGCAGTGGTATAGTGCTGATTTCATTGTGCAAATCATCCTCTACGATAGCTTCCCAGAACAATCTGCAGCATCAGATCCCACCTCCAGGCAATGAATGGGATCATTCTCATGTCACCAGCTGGAAACGTTCAGTGAAGTTTCAGCTACTAATGACTGAGGAATACAACTTGGAAAAACTGACTCAGTTCTACAGGTCTTCATTAAGTATTGATGTACCAAAACCAAAACAACCTAATCCCCCAGAACAGTTTCTCCTGAAACACCTTCTTGTGTTCAGTAACCCTAGTACATTTCCCCAAATGCTCAGTAATCCTAGTACTCCTCCCCATCCCAAGTAGACACTTCCCTCAGGTGCTTCTGGGTTAGAATCCCTTGGGGGCCTCTTTCCCCACCATACCTATTGGCATGTCAACAGTGTGGAATAATCCACCATCACAAACACTTTGACCAAGGACTTGCATGAAACTTTTTGTGCACTTACAGCTCTTTTTCACATGGGTCAGAGTCTCAGTACATCAGCTTTAGTGGATTTTCTGACTATTTGTAGGAGTATTTATCTAGGGTGTTACTCAAGCCAGCTGACCATCTTGAGATTTCTGGATCTCCTATGATCACAGGTTGTCTTGGCTGTAGGAATCTACAAAGAGTGTGATCCTTTATCTAAGAGCTCCATGTGAAAAATCAATTCCTAGTCTTACATGTACAGTCCTGTATCACTATGTCTTCTGCTGGTCCTGATGTAGTCCCATTTCCAGAAGACTTTTTTAAGCATTATATTTCTAAAAAATAATTTTATAGATGAATAATCAGGCTAGCCTAGTGAATGTGATCTTGCAAATTCCATGATTACCCACTTAAAGATCAAAATATTCTATGCTGTGTGCTTTTTAGTTGTTAGTGCTATGAAGGCAAAAATACCTTCTACGTTGGCATTAAGTCCCATTTTATTGGGCACCAATGAATTCATGCTGTGTGCCGGAAACCAACTAAATCAATATCCTGTTCTTAGAGCACATTACATGTGTCTAGCATGTTGCTGAAAATCTTTTCTGTATAAACCAGTTTGTTAGGCTTTCTGTAGGGTAGGTAGGAACTCTGTAATTTCCTCTTCCTATCAAAATTCTCTCCTACTGAAATGGTGTTCCACTGGTTGAGTTCTGCATGAGTAGGAAGTTATAAACAGCTTTACTGGTCATCTGTCTGCCTTGGTTTATGTGTGATAGACCATTCCTTACCAGAAAATATGTGTATCAAGAAAAACAGTCATTCAATTTCGATGTGTACTTTTTATTTTTTAAGTAAAAATAAGAAGTTGTACTGACTTTTCACTTGGCAATTCTTGTTTCAAAGGATAAGCTATAAGCAATATGTCTTTTCTTTATTGCTATGTTGATTGAACACTTTTGTACTGTGAGTAAAACGTGAAGCATTTTGCCAGAACCATTTTGAAAAAAAAGGACTTTGGAAAGCTGATGGCTTTCCCAGAGTGAATCACTTTGGGGGTCTAAGATTTATTTATGTAAAGGAACCACAACAGTTTATGTAAACTGTTATTCACACTTATTAGATAAAGAAAATGAGGCTTAGAGAGATTAAGGGACCAGTCCAAAATCACATATCTGGTAAATTGTTGAGGGTTGAACTTGAACTCAGAAGCCATTTGTCTGCTTAGTATAACTAAAGAAAGACCACCTGCCTCAAGCCCTCACGTTTTCACCATTAAAATGTTTGGGGATCAGCACTGTTTCTAAATGTTGATGGTAAAATGTAATGTCTCCCTAGCACTCTCTAATGCCCTAAATCAAATTACCTAGCCTCCAAAGACAGATTCAGAGGAAAAAATTAGACCAGAGAGGAATGGATAAAGTTTGAGGTTGTATAGAGGAACACAGTTCTCATCTTAAAGTCAGTTCTGATCAACTGATAGTGGCTGCGTGGAGCATTATATTGTGAAGACTTCTGGGGTTACATCAGAACTCAGCAGTATAAAGGATCATAATCAACTAATGATATCTGCCGTGGACACTGTTGAGCGAGTAGCAGCACATGAGTCAGGTACTGACCATTTCTTATAGAGATTGTGGGATTCTACAAAATAAGGTCAGGTTTGGAAATTGTCAGCACCGCGAAGAAGACAATGAGTAAGGCTGGGAAAACAGCTAATAAAGCAAGCAGCCAAAGACATTATTTTCCTCAAGTGCATATGCTTGAAGGAGAAAGTGAAAAATAAGGTCTTAGTAAAATGCAAACTACAAGTCAGAAAACCTTGCTTCTAGTCCCAGCTGTGCAGTGAATTGTCATTGTTAATTGACCTCATCACTTTCCCTCTCTCGGTCTTGGTTTCCTCATCTGTAAAATGATGGTATTTGAACAGCGAATGCCCAAACCACTTCTACAAGTATTCCACAAGTCTATGGTGCTTGCTACTGAACTAAGTAAAGAAAAAGGAAAATTAGAGGCAGGAGAAGTGAGTAAAAGCTGGTCACACTCTTTTTAATTTTCTATTGGAGGAGTATGAGATACAGAAGTAGAAATCGATACTTTCATTTTGACTATGTCTTAGACATGAATTCAGCATTTAAGTAGAAATATCAAGTGGACCAGTGAACATAAGTCTAGAGCTCAAGGGAGAAGCCTAGGTAGACAAAATAAACTTGGGAGTCATCAGTAAATAGATGCCACCGGATAAGGCCTCCTGGGGAGAGAAAGTAACTAGAGAAGAAAAGAGGGCCACAGGTGTTTCATCAACTGGAATTTAGACAGAAAGGGAATGTCCAGTGAGGCAAGGTGAGAACCATGTGGCTGTCATGGAAGCAGAGGAAAGCAAGGAATGAGTTGTCAGCTCGGCCCAACACTGAGAAACACAGGGAAAGAGAATTAGCTTTGGTAAGTTCTATCATTGGTGACCTCGATTTAAAAAAAAAAATTGGTTCACAGGAGTGACAGGGACAAAATCTGATCAGAGTGAGAAGAAGAGATACTGGGAGGTGAGGAGGTGGGAAAAGCCATGACCCACAGCCTATTGTTGGCTTATAATGTTTTTGTGAGAATGTATGTAAAGGGTCTATCATTGCGCTTGACATGCCAAGCATTCAAAAATACAAATTTGTGTCCTTTTAATCTACCTGCATTTAATCTGTTAGCCATTTTCCAGGAAGATGACTTTCTGACAACTTGTCAGGTCTCCCTGTCAGATTCTAGTATTAAAGGTCTTTTATCTTGACCTTGGACCCGGGGGAGCATGATAGAGCTGTAAGGCTGGCCTGTCATCCTTTCACCTCCCATGGTCCTATCAAATAAATGTCTCATCAGGCAGGCCACCACTAAGGCCAGAATGACACCTCATTCCAGGAGAGGAAATTGATCATGTGCAAACAACTCCTAACGAAATCCTGCCAGGGAGAGTATGTGAGAGGCCCATAAATAATGCAATGAGGACTGTCATCCTCAGTCATGAATTCTACTGACCCTCCAATAAGAACTGTATAGTTGATATCTAGTGCCACCAAACAAGTGTGGTTACTGATCACTTGTGCATCCTGCCCTCCTACAGCAGAGACACTAGGCTATCCAAGGTAACTGTGATGCTCACATTGGTCAATTCAATTCATCCATTAATTTGTTCAACACGTATTTCCAAGCACCCATCTGCAGAGCACAATGCTCCACGTTGTAGGATATGCAATGCAGTCTATGACATTGATGCAAAATGTATAGACAAATACCCACTGAGCATCTGCTATGTGCCAGGGCTCTAGGCTCCAGGGCTTAGCAGTGAACAGGTCAAGCCAAATTCCCAGCCTTATGGAGCTTACATCCTAGTGGCTGTAGGCTCTGAGCTCAGGAATCTTATAAATCAGGTCAGGGAAAGGAAAACACCTAATGTGAAGAATGAAATACCCATAAACCAGAGGAAATAGTTAAATGTCCACCCATCAGTTCAAGTGCTGGGGGCAATAGGGCCCATTCTAGGCACAAACCCAAAGGAGCAGAACTCTCAAGGTGGACATGAATAAGAATGTCCAAACATGGAGTTCTATAGACTGAGGAATGATTATGGAGGACCTTCAAATCAGCCTAAGGAGTTTGGGCTTTGTTTGTGGGGATTCATGAACCGACTCTAAGTATGAAAAGGGCGTGACAGAAGCAGGGCATGAGGAAACTCTTGAGTTACCACGTGCAGGACAGGCAAGAGGAGATGAAAGGAAAAGGTGTCTCTGATCTGGGTCCCAACTCCAGGCCAGATGCCTCACGTACAGGACCTTGATTTTTCTTCTTAAATTTTTTAAATACTATTTTGTTTGGAAATGTCACAAACTTACAGAAAAATTGCAAGTGGAGTTTTTTCTTGAACCACTTGAGAATGAGTTACAAACTGGAGTCCCCATCCCCTCCAAATTCCCTTGTATTGAATTTTCTATACAAAAGGACATTCTTCCAAGTAAGTATAATAAAATTATCAAAATCAGGAGCTTAACCTGGATCATTAGCACCACTTGGTCTTCTCCCCCAAATTCAAGTTTTATCACTTGAACAAACACTATCCTTCAGAGTAAAATGGTCTGGTTAAAAATCAGGCATTGTGTTTAGCTCTCATGTCCCTTTAGACTCCTTCATGACACTGGAACAGTTTCTCAGTCCTTACGGAATCTCATCTAAATCATTCAACAACCTTACCATGTGGTTGCCATTGTTAAAATTACTATGTGGATGCTGTTATTATCCCACTGTGCAGAAAAAGAAACTGAGGTTTCAAGAGGTTAAGCAATGAGCCAAGGTGTTTCAGTGGCTGAGCTCCAAAGCATGTGTGGTTTCAAAACCCAGCATCTGGCTTGAAGAGGTGAGCATTTAAGACTCATTCCAGCGATGGCAGTGTGAGAAGGAAGAGGAACCAGTCCAAGATCCTGGCAATAGAAATGGAGAGAAGAAAGTGGGTGGGAGGGACTACACCAAGGAGCCAACCAGTGATTGGCTTTTTCTATTGACTCCCACAGCAAAGGTTAAAAAATGACTGTGGTCTTGAGCTTGAGCAGCTGTTGAGGATTGGATGAGTGGAAATGACAGGAAGTAAGCTCTTGTCCAGGCTGCAGAAATTTCTGCTCGATGTGAGGTTTCAATGAGCTATTGGAATGGAACCTCTCCATGGGGAGTGGACCACTGTCAGAAAATCTTCATCTCAGAGACCAGTAGAACCTCATGTTGAAAGCTAAGGTCATCCCCCAGGACTGTAATGCCATTTTGTCTACTTTCTGCAGACGAACCTTTTAGAAAATGTCATCTGCAGGTAACTTCTTTTAAAAATCCAATTACCATTTGGAGGAATAATTCCTTAAATCTGTGTAAACTTATTTTTGATTAGTCGAAATCATCAGTTGCCTACATGGTAAGAACTTTAAAAAGTTGTGAGAGCTTTGGTCACTAGGGAGCTTGTAGAGAAAGGACCCTGAAACTGAGAGGAAGGAGTTCTGCAAGGAAGAAAGTCACCAGATAAAGACACTGACTTCCCAGAGCAATATTGCTCAAATAGGCCCCACATCATTCTTGCATTATTAATGGGCCCCTGTAGATGTTTGCATGGTGACACCAACTCTAATCTTTATCTGTCCAACCTGCTCAAGTTAAAACGCTGGAAAGGGTAGGAATGTAACATGCATTTTTGTATTTTCAGTGTTTATGTCAGTATCTGCCGTAAGTATAGTTTTGGTTTTTGTTTCTTTGTTTTGAAACAGGGTCTTGCTCTGTTGGCCCTGACTGGAGTGCAGTGGCACACTCTTGGCTCACTACAACCTCTGCCTCCTGGGCTCAAGTGATCCTCCCAAGTAGCTGGAACTACAGACACACACCACTACACCTGGTTAATTTTTGTATTTTTGGTTGAGATGGGGTTTTATTACCATGTTGCCCAGGCTGGTCTTGAACTGTTGGGCTCAAGCTATCTGCCCACCTTGGCCTCCCAAAGTGTTGGGATTACAGGCAGGAGCCATCACACCTGGCCAAGTATACTCTTAGCAAAGAGAAATAGTGATATAGAAAGACATACCTAAAGAGTTGGTATAATCAAAAGAATTAAAAGGAGAACTTGGAGTATGTATAGGGGAGCTTGGTTCAACTAAGGAAAAGTGACCCCAGGTTGCCTTGAGCTGCAGTTACCTCGACATCTTTCCATGTCTGACCAAGTGTAACTACCAAAGCTGTTTCTTCTTTGATGCCTGTCTCAATTATGAGTCCTCTGTTGATGTGCCACCCTAGATCATGACTATCACAGGTCTTAGGTTTAAAAAACAGTTTATGAAGATTTAACTGTTGCTGAGCAGCATCAGCAGGAGATGTGGAGTGAGAGCCTTTGAGTCAGACAAACCCCTTGATACACACGAGGTAACCCCAAGGTATCAGGACAATAGACTGCCATGGTACCTCTTCCACGAATAGTTTAATTGGTGCAAGCCTCTCCAACAGGACAGATACTTAGGTATCCTAGATGGCAAAGTTTAAATAGTAATGACCAAAAGATAATGACTCAGGGTAGAAGAGCAAATGCTGAACACAAGGCAGGACCCTGCAACCTGGGTTCCAGCAATGAACAGGGGGTGGGGTGTCCAGGGGCTGGAAGCAGCAAGTCAGCTCTGCAAACTGAGAAAGCAGTGAGCAGCAGGTGCAGCCTCGCTTCATCCATCCCGTCTCATCCCTGGAAGGCAGTGATGTTCTTCAGGGCACTAGAGGCTCCCAAATGTTCTAGACAGAAGGACCTCACTCGGCTCCAGATGGACCTGGTTGGCTTCTTTGATAAGTCATTTAACACCGGGTCAGGGAACTCTAAACTGACAGAATGGCAGGAAAGATCTAATACTTATAAAATGACCACTTGTAAAGCCATCTGGTCACCTGCCTGAGTCACTGCTGCCCATCTCCATTCTATCATTACATCTTACTGCTTTACACAAAAGACAGGGGCAAGGAAAGGGGAACAAAGCCGTCCAGCTGAATACTTGCTGGAAAGGGTAGGAATATGTCAGTATCTGCCATAAGTAGAGTCATTTGTTTGTTTGTTACAAGGTCTCACTCTGTCACCCAGGCTGGAGTTCAGTGATGCAAACTTAGCTCACTGCAACCTCGCCTCCTGGGCTCAAGCAATTCTCCCACTTCAGCCTCCCAAGTAGTGGAAATACAGGTGCATGCCACCACACCTGGCTAATTATGTAAAGATATGGTTTCCTCTTAGCCCTCTGAATGCATTTCCTCGTTAATCCTCTCTCCAAACCAATGTAGAATATGCTTGTTTTCTCTTCACTTTACACAAGAAAAGATTAAAACTTAGAGGAGTTCAGCAACTCACCCCAGGTCACACAGCAAGTAAGGAGAAGGGATTTGAATTCAGGTTAATTGAATTCCACAAGTTAAGCTCTTCACCACAAGGCTAGCCTCAGACATGACAATAGCTGCACTCAGATCCACTCCAGCAAATATTTTGGTGGGTGAAATCTACAAACATTAGTCAAAGTTAGGCTTAAAGAGTCTCTGTGAGTTCACACTTTCTTGTGATCCCTCTCCCTCCCACTAACTCCCATCGTAACAGATGGAGAGGGGATAAAATCTGCTTAGAGCTTTCCAAGGAAATCCAAAAGCTGCCTCCCTCTCCTGGGCTCTTCTAATGCCTCCTAATCCCAGGAGATAATCAGAGCACCAGAGGATGAAATACTGAATTCCAAGGGAGCAGTGCCAAGCTCCCAGGGCAGAGGAAGACCATGAAGGCTCTTGGAGCTGGAGGCGGTTCATCAAGGCCACATCATCAAGCTCAGGATGTGGAGAGAGGCTGCTTAACTGGCCCTCTCCTCTCTATACACTTCTGCCCTCACAGCCAGTTCCATGGTTTAAAATACCAGCTGACCACGGATTCTGTGCTCCAGACCCACACATGCAAAGTAGGTGGTCTACCTGTGATATGGTTTGGCTGTGTCCCCACCCAATCTCATCTTGAACTGTAGCTCCCACAATTCCCTTGGGTTGTGGGAGGGGCCCATGAGAGGTAATCGAATCATGGGGGCGTGTCTTTCCCATGCTGTTCTCGTGATAGTGAATAAGTCTCATGAGATCTGATGGTTTCATAAGGGGGAGCTTCCCTGCACAAGTTTTCTGTGTTGTCTGCCACCACGTAAAGCATGTCTTTCACCTTCTGCCATGATTGTGAGGCCTCCCCAGCTACGTGAAACTGTGAGTCCATTAAACCTCTTTTTCTTTGTAAATTATCCAGTCTCAGATATGTCTTTATCAGCAGCATGAAAACAAACTAATATAACCTGGCATCTCAATGTAGTGTTTTCTAGACACAATTCTTAGATTCCCCAACCAAAACCGGTCCCTGCTCCCAGAATCTTCCCCATCAATAAATAGCACTACTGTCTACACCTGGGTACTAAATCTACAGTGCTAGGACTTAATCTTTTCATTGACTTACTATTAAAAAAGAAAATGACTTACTATTAAAAAAGAAAAGTTCAATACATACAAAAATAGAATAGTACAGTGAACCCCCATGACTCAACTTCAACAATTATCAACTCCTGGCCATGCCTATTTCATCTAGACATCCCCTCCCCTTCCTCCCTCCTGGATTATTTTGAAGTAAATACTACATCTGAACTGTAGACCCCTCGTGATCCCCAAGATGCTTTCAGGGAAACTTCCAGGTCAAGTGTATCTTTATTCTATTACTAAGACATCATTTGCCTTTCCACTGGATTGACATTCACACTAAGAGTGCAAAAGCCATGGTGGGTAAGTAGCTGTTGCCTTAGCTCTAGCCAGGGCAGCATGGCAGCATTGTGGTCTTCCCTGCCACTCACTCACATTACAATAAACACCAGTGGGCCAGGCACAGTGGCTAATCCCAGCACTTTGGGAGGCCCAGGCAGGTAGATTACCGCACGTCCGGAGTTCAAGACCAGCCTGGACAACATGGTGAAACCCCGTCTCTATGAAAAATATGCAAATTAGCTGGGCGTGGTGGATGTCACGTAATTTCAGCTACTTGAGAGGCTGAGGCAGAAGAACTACTTAAACCTAGGAGGTAGAGGTTGCAGTGAGCTGAGATCACACCACTGCACTCCAGCCTGGGCAACAGAGCAAGACAAGACTCCATCTCATTCATAAATAAATATATCACCAGTGGCCCTTAGAATGTGCTTGATAAAGCAGTAAAACCTATTGATTTTTGTCAAATCTCAACTTTCGGGTACACATCTTAATTCCATGAGCAACCAAGTGAAAGTACGCATAAAGTGATTTATGCTAAAAACCAAAGTATAATAGTTGCCTCCTGGAAAAGCGCTTGTACAAATGTTCAAGTGACAAACTAACCTAGCCGATTTTTTCAAGGAACATCATTTTTACTTGAAAGTTTAACTAATTCTGGTTATACAGACTCAGGTGTTTGGCATATATTTTCTCCAAAATGAATACAGTAAGACTGTCATTTCAAGGAAAACAACTGAGGGCATTTGTTGCCAATGATACACTTCATGTTTTCAACCAAAATGTAGAATTCGGGGAAGTTTCGTCTGCCACCATGCGTTTGACAGCTTCCAAATACTTAAAAACTTTTCTGACAATATCAATGATGACATTAACAAGTGTAATATTTTATATTATATAATGAAATCTGTCAAGATTTAGAAGATGTGAATATTCAATAAACTAATATTTACAGGCCAGGCGCAGTGGCTCCTGCCTATAATTTCAGCACTTTGGGAGGCTGAGGTGGGAGGAACACATGAGCCCAGGAATTTGAGACCAGCCTGGGAAACAAGGCGAAACCCTGTCTCAACAAAAAATACAAAAATTAGCTGCACGTGGTGGTGCACACCTATTGTCCCAGCTACTCAGGAAGTTGAACTGGAAAGATCACATAAGCCAGGGAAATCAAGGTTGCAGTGAGCCAAAATCACACCACTGCTCTCTAGTCTGGACAACAGAGTGAGACCCTACCTCAAAAAAAAATAAGGAAATTTAAAAAACTGTTCTGACAATATCAGTGATGAAATTAACAAGTGTAATATCTTATATTGTATATATATGTAGTATATATATTGAACAATACAAATGAAAGATAACACAAAATCATGCATACATAAAAGATTCATTTAAAGCATAAGATAGATCAATGGATTATAATGGAGTGAAGTCAAAAGTTTGACTACAGATAGAAACTACCACTTATCAAGTCTTGATGCAATATCAAAGAAGAAAAACCACAGTTTTGTGAAAAAGGCTATTAAAATACTCCTGCCTTTACCAACTATTATTTGTATGAAGTCAAATTTTGTACACTCCAATCAAAACGTACTACAACCAATTAAATTCAGAAGCTAATATGAGAATCCAGCCATCTTCCATTAAGCCAGACTATCAAAGATATTTGCAAAAATATAAAACAGTAGCACTCTTCTCAATTTCTTTAAAAATGTAATTATTTTCTTTAAAAACATGTCATTCATTATAAATAAATGTTATAAATAATTTAAATAGTTTTTTTAAATTTCCATTATGGTAACTATCAATAACTACAACTCACATTTTAAAATGCCCTTTGGCTTCAGTGTCATGCAATATATCCAAGTAACAAAGCTGCGCATGTACCCTCTGAATCTAAAATAAAAATTGAAATTATAAAAATATATATAAATAAAATAAAATAATGCTCTTTGGGGTCTTCAATAATCTTTTAGTACATAGATGTCTCAAGACCAAAATATTTGAGAAATGCTGCTTTATACTGTCAATATTTCAGTTTGTATCTCTTAAAGATAAGGAGCCTGTTTTTAACATAATCACAATCTCACTCTTAAAAGTAACAGCTGGCAGCAAAGCTGTTGAGCAGAATTTAGAACTGAAACAGAATCCACATCTTGCAAAATGTACCCTGACTCACAAACAGAGAGAATCTGTGCTAGACTAAGCCATGAAGCACATCATAGACTATCTAAAACTAAAATTCCTTTGACACCAGTTCATTCAGACCCATATGTTCCAAGTAGACCAGACAAACTGACCTTACTGACAAATTGACAGAGCTATATACAGATTCTAAAGTCCTAAAGATAAGACCACTCACCATTGCAGCAGCTTCCAAGACAACAGAATTCTGGTCAATTTCTGCCAAGACTATCTATAACTGACTCCAGCCCCCAAAACCTTGTAAGTAGCCACTCCCTGACTCCTCTCTTTTGAGATAACTCATGGCTCCCCATGGTGTACATGCTCCCTTGCTGCAGCAAATAATAAACCTAAGTTTTTTCTTCTTTACTACAGGTATATTCTGGTATGATCTATACCTCATGGGAACCGACAATCCTAAATTCAAGCCATCATCTTCTCCTGCCCAAACCACTTCAGCAGCCTTCTGCCTTTTCTCCCTGTTCTGCTCACAACTGCTGTGTAACAATTATTCCCACATTAGCAGCTTACAATTATTTTATTTATTATTTATTACTACAATTTGCTCATGATTCTGTACATCAGTAATTTGGAAAGGACACCAGTGTCTGTTTTCTGATGTCTGGAGCCTTAGATGGGAAGCCTCAAAAGCTGAGGGTGTCTTGACGGCTGGAAGCTAGACTCATCCTAAAGCTTATGCACTCACATGTCTGGCACCTGGGCTAGGAGAAGGAAAAGTCCGGGGCTGCCAACTGGAGAACCTACATGGGGTGCCTCCATGTGGCTTTAAGTCTTCACAGCACGGCGGGCTGGGGGAGAAGGGAGGGTCGGACTTCTTTTGTGACATCCCAGGGCTCTGAGCACAGGTCCCCATGTGGAAACTGCCATTGTTTTTTATAACCTCACTTTGGGAGTCACACAGCATCACTTCCAGTGCATTCTATCCATTACAAGCAAGTCAGAAGGCTGCCTAAGTTCAAGGGGACATCAATTAGACTTCATCTCTTGATAGAACACTATCAAGAATATGTGGGATGGGAGTTTTTTTGTGGCCATTTTTGGGACACATAATCCATCCCAATTCCTTTTAGTTTTGTTTATTAACCACCTTGTATTCAGTGGACAAAGTGTTACTTCTAAAATTAACAAAGCCATGTCACAGCCTTGCTGGAAATCCTTCAGAGGTTTCTCATCACACTTGAGGAATTCCAGGCATTTTACTGCAGCCCAGAGGGCCCTGTATATTCTTGCTCCTCCCTACTTATTTCCCACCGGCTGGTCCTGCTCACTCCTGCTGCAGTGTTTCCCCCAGCTCAGAAACCTGGATCCTTATCCCTCAAGGTTCAGCTTCAAGGGAACCTCCTCAAAGAGGTCCTCCCTAACAATGCCCTGAAAAGTAGCCCCAGAACCCAGAGTTAAATTAAGTGATTGAGGGCAAGAGAAATAACAGAGACATAAATTGCTGCAGAATTCAGAATTCTCCAAGCGACTCTCAAATTCTGCCCTGTGAAACATTAGTTTAGCCCAATGTTAAATGGTCATTATTTTAAAATATGAATTTATAGCCAATCTCCTTCTAAGAACTTGAGTAAAACAAAGTTACAGAGTTTTCTCTTTTTTTCTTGAGACAGAGTCTCACTCTGTCACCCAGACTGGAGTACAATGGCACAATCTCAGCTCACTGTAACCTCCACCTCTCAAGTTCAAGCAATTCTCCCGCCTCAGCCTCCCAATTAGCTAGGATTACAGGCACCTGCCACCACATCCAGCTAATTTTTGTATTTTTAGTAGAAACGGAGTTTCACCATGTTGGCCATGCTGGTCTTGAACTCCCAATCTACCCACCTTGGCCTCCCCAAGTGCTGGTATTACAGGGGTGAGCCACCACCCCCAGCCTTTTTCTTTATACCATGGTCATTTCTACTCCATAATACACTAATTACATGCCAGATCTCCAACTTGCACAATCACAAGACTCTTTTTTCAAGTAGTATGTCCAGGCTCCACGTTGTAAAACTCTTTTCCAAGTAATTAGGTTCCACCTGCATCCCTGACCCACATCCTTGAAGGTGAGTTACAAATAATAGGAAACCTTTGGAAGGCCCAGCTCCCCTAGGAATGGCCTGATTGGCTGCTGTTGAGGTCATACTTTTGACTAATGCTTATGATTGGCTGTCAGTAACACTCCACTCATGGTAACAGTGTCCAGCAGATATATGAGCCTCTCATCTAGACATGTGAATTATACTCCTTAGAGCAGTGAGTCATTGAGGCCAGGGACTGCTGAGGATTGCATTTTTTTTTATTGAGCCAAGAACCTCAGAGGCTGGCTCCAGGCCTGCTCCCACATATGAAAAGCATGTCTACAGCTTCCCAGAAGAAGGCTGGCTGGCCCTGGGAATGGGAGAGTGGGTTCACCAAGGGCCTATAACCTGGAGAGCTCAAAGGAGGTGATTTGTCTATGATGTGCCTAACACTCAGTTCCCAGAATATATCTCCAAGACTATCATGGGAAAGAAAGGTTACATTTTTAGAACTGCCTATCTCAGATAATACTTGCTGGAAATTATTCGGGGGTTGATTTTATCAGAAAAGCCAAACAAAATATTGTTACAGATTAACTAAAGTTGGGCCTCTCTCCCATGCACCCACCATATAACTGCCAAAAAAACAAACTGTTTGTTTTTAACAATCCTTCCATTCTTTTCTCAAAAGCTGGTACCGTAAAGAAAACAATAAAATAAATTCTCCAGTCCTAAGGGTGGAATCAGCATACCTTCATAGCAGTAATGACAGCTAACACACTGAGCCCTTGCTGTGTGCAGGGCACTGTGGTAAGCAAATCATGAGCCATTTCTTCTCACAGCCAACCTATAACACTAGTATTACATATGTTCCCATTTTATGGATGAGGAGCTGAGGTACCAAGAGGTTACTGACTTGTCCAAAATCGCACAACTAAGAAGCAGAAGAGTAAGGGTTTGAATCCAGGTATAGCTGACCTCAAAATATGGCTTTTTTTTTTTTTTGAGAGAGAGAGTCTTACTCCATCACCCAGGCTGGAGTCCATCGGCACAATCTCAGCTCACTGCAACCTCTGCCTCCTAGGTTCAAATTATTCTTGTGTCTCAGCCTCCTGAGTAGCTGGAATTACAGTCGCGCATCACCACACCCGGCTAATTTTTGTATTTTTACTACAGACAGCATTTTGCCAACTCCAGGCTGGTCTTGAACTCCTGACCTCAGGTGATCTGCCCTCCTTGGCCTCACAAAGTGCTGGGATTACAGGCGTGAAGCACTGCATCTGGCCAAAATATGGCTTTTCATTGGTATAACAACTCAGCAAAGCTGTTGGCCAGTCCCACCTGCCCAGGTACACAGGCTCTAAGGTGATGCTTCTTAGCCTTTTCTGGACATGTGAATGACAAGGGAATCTTATTAGAATGCAGATGCTGATTCAGCCTGGACTAGAGCCTGAGATTCCACCTTTCTAACAGGGTCCCAGATGCTGCCGGATGCTGGCTCACATACCATACTGTGAGACTCTCTAAGGCAGCAATGATCAAATTTTGCTAAACCTGGGGAGTTACCTGAGGCGATTTTAAAATCCTGATGCCCAGGCATCACCCTGCACCACATCAATCAAAATCCCAGCAGGGCATGGTGTCTGACGCCTGTAATCCCAGCACTTTGAGAGGCCAAAGCAAGAGGATCACTTGAGCCCAGGAGTTCAAGACCAGCCTGGGCATTGTGGCAAAATCCCATCTCTACAAAAAAATACCAAAATTAGCCAGGCATAGTGGTGTGCACCTGTGGTCCCAGCTACTCCAGAGGCCGAAGCAGCAGGATCACCTGAGCCCAGGAGGTCAAAGCTGCAGTGAGCCAAGATCATACCCCTACACTCCAGCCTGGGCAACAAGAGCGACACCCTGTTTCCAAAAGAAAAAAAAAAGTCCCTGGAGCTGGGTTCCAGACATCAGTATTTTTTCAACCTTCCCGGCAATTCCAATGTGCAGCCCAGACTGCAAACACTGCTCTAAGGGTCATGAGATGCCCTGAGAATAATTACAAGGGGAAAGTCAGGTCTCCATATGCTGATCAGATCAGTGAATTTAATCATGATGGCATCCTTGTTGGAAGTTTCAAAAAATCATTACCCACACTAGTAATTCATGACAGCCTGTAAAATGATGTTGGCCCAGCCTCCTTTCAAGGTAACCATCTGGCATAATCCCAGATAGCAAATGTTTCCTCCTACTCCCCACTTCTCCCACTCATGCACACACTCTGTTCACCACTTGCACCTCCCTAGATCCCACCATGTTTTAATGTGAACTTGGAGAAGGCCATCCCCATCCTGGTCTACTACCCCTCCCACAAAGGCTCAGAACACCAAGCTGCTTTCCCTAACACCCACCCCACTTATCGGATGGAAAGTGTGAACATAAACACCCTGGTGTTATTGAAGCAATGAAGGCTGCACCAGCTGTCTGTTTCTCTTGACTCAAACCAAAATACTCACAACTGACAAATGAAAGAAAAGGAAGAGGGGAAGTGTGTCAGAGTTAGAGGCTTAAAAAAGAAGAATTAGGGCAAAGAAGGGATGCCAAAAGAGTCTTATGATATGGATTCGGGCTGTGTTTCCCAGAAGCCTGCGTCTGCTTCCCACCCACCGCAAGGTCTCCCATGCACACTCACGGGAGGAACTTTCTTTTGCTTTTCTTCCTCAGTCCCCCAGACCCCCAGTTGCTTTTCTCTCAACATTCCCTTTCCTTCTGGGAAGGCAAGAAAAATAAAGAAATCTTTTGATCTCTAAGGCTTAAACAGATGTTCCCCTCTGTGAAGGCCTGGAGATCGGCGGAGACAAGGTCATAAATACACTGGCACAGACAGAAAAGGACTTGAGAGGCAACGGTCTATTCAAATAGAGAAAAACTACGAGGATGCCTGTTGAGAAATGCCCAGCAATACATCTCATCCACAGGAGCAATGCTTTCAGAGGAAGGAGGCAAATCGATGCATTCCAGAACATCAGGTCCATAAACAAATCAAACTCTTTTAAGGATGAGATATGAATAACTTTCTCTGGAAAACTGAGCTGAGCCCACCATGCTCTGCAGCAAAGTGCTCCCTGCCAGCAAGAAGGAAGCTCCCCAACTTGGCCAAGAGGCATGTCCCAAGGGGCATGTTTCACTCTGGAGTTGACAAAGCATATGAGTCCCTTAGGGTGACCAACTTGTCCCAGTTTGCCTGAAACTTTCCTGGTGTTAACACTGAAAATCCTGCATACCAAGAACCCCCTCAGTCCTAGGAAAACCAAGACAGTAAGTTACCCTCGTCTCTTTCTCAGCTGGGCCTTGGCTCTGGCCAGCTATCTGAGGCCTCCCTTCCTACAACTGGGCTCCTCAATCCTCCTTCCTAGCTGTAATCCCCACAAATAAGCAAGTGAGAAGGCCAAAGATTCCCTTTGCTCCCTTGGTACCCAGATTGAGGATGTCTAATGAATGACTTGCATTCCAGCTTCATCAAAGTAAGACAGTCCTGCATCTTCTTCCTGATGCTGATTGAATGGTTACTTTTATGCCCATTTTGAGTATTTAGCTATAAATATTAATAATAGTCAAGACTGGATCTTGCAATATGCAGGGCAAGACAAAGCATTTCTTTTTACTTCCAATATGTAGCAAATGGCCAACACTCTGTTAGGCTAGAGCAGCTCTCTGCCAAGACCCAGACGCCCGAAGAACTGCCCTTTGAGAAGCAGACATGCATGATGGACACATAGGCACCTTAAGGCAGATGCAAACAGGAAACGATTGCATGGACCATTCTGTCCACAATTCTCATTCGTCCCAGTTGCTCTTGTATTTTTACTTCACCTTGACTTCAAATTCCTTCAGATGTTTCTTTCACGTGAGCACTGATGTGACCACTCACCTGGCCAGGCCTAAGACCCACCTGTGAGCCTAAACAAACCACCAAGAGGTTGGGAAAGATTTGGGCCTCTTTCATTTGGAGGGGAGCAGAGACAAGGCAAGCTCCTAAAAGATTAAAACTACAGTAACAAATGTATAATACTCTAATCACAAAGTTATCATGTGTACAATCTCCTTTGGGGATCATACCAAAAGTCTAAATGTGAAACCCTTTGTGACAATGACAAGGACCAAATAGCTCCCTTCCTTCTCCCTCCCCCATCAGCTCCCTGAAATCTCGGGGGATCTCAGATCAGCCCGTAGGGTTCATTTGGAGCTTCACTACATCTAGGCTGGCACTGACTTTCCAACGCCACTTGCCTCTGCCCAGGGCACGAATGGCCCCAGGAGATTTCAGATATGAAATATAGGAGAGACCTGCAAACTGTGGGAGATGAGAGGGAGGAGAGGCTGCAGTGATACTGAACCTAGTTTTCTTGAAATAAATAAGAAACAAAAGCCAGGTAGGCGGCCAAGACAAAAAAGCTGAAGGGCCATAAAATGTCCTGAAGGTCACCCCTGCTTGTGGCGTCACAGGCTCTGAAAAACAGTGGTGGAAAACCAAGTGCCAATCACTTCTGTTTGTCCCAGAACAAAGAGGAAGGGTAACAGGTGTGTTTTCATAGACACCTCCTCCAGAGTCTGGGAGGCGATTATTCCTCAAGGTCACGGCTACTGTTCGTTCACAGGCTCAAGACAGTCTCATTTCCAGGTCCTTCAAGGGGTGCTGTGCCTTCTCCAGCACTGTCTCTTTGCTATGGAGAATTATGCGGCCAAAAGCCCTGATGCCCAAGCCATAAAATGGGACCTATGCAGCGTGTCACACTAGCTGTACTGCATTCCTCCAGCACCGTCTCCAACCCAGTCCCTCCCACTCTCCGCTCAGTTGCACCAAACTGGACTCCCAAATGTGGCCCGCTCGCTCATGCTGCCCAGCATCCTGTTGTTGATAAAATAGCCATGGTCATCACTACCAGTTAGTAGCAAAGTTGGGAACTGGAGCAAGTGTGTCTGATTTGTAAGCTTTATCTGTGTTTTCGCTCCCTTTCCCCGGCTGTCTAGCTCCTTCTAACTCGGCCTGCAGTGACGTCCTTCTGGTTCTAGAGCAGCTCCCTGACCCTTCTCTGCCTGGATTCATTTCCTCTCCCTGGCACCCTCACTTCGCCATGTGCTCACTTCTCTTTCTAGCCCTATCCCACGGCAGTGAAATCATGGGTTAACTCATGTGTCTCTCCCCCTACAGCTCAGATAGTGAAGGCCAGGGAACTGAAACATTCTTTATCCATCCTCATATGTCCAGGAGCAACAGGTGTCTAGTACATCATAGGTGGTCCATAGTGAGCCCTGTAAAGTGAGGGCTATGCCCATATCAGTCACCCTTACATCCCCTATGCAGAGGACAGCATAGAGTAGGTACTCAAATATGTGTCCAACGCATGCCTATTGATTGATTGAATAAATAATGAACTTTCAATCCCATTTAGGACTTTATTATTCAAAACCCAACTATTCTTGTTAATAATTAAAACACATCCAAGTTTTCTCCCTTTTTTCACTTTTCTACTCTCTCTCTGTTTCTCATTTTGCTTATGAATTGCCCCTAGAAATCTGAGTCACCACCCTAATTTGGCCATGCCTTAGGACAATGCAAATTCAGATGCATGGCGTGGTCCAGGCTTCCTGATTCATTATGCAGTGAGTTTTCACAGCTGGAGCAAAATGATTCAACTAAATAGACATATTTCAAGCACCTACTGTAAGCAGAACAATGTGCCAGATACTCTGGAAGAATATATAAATAACATCAATAGCTATTTTCATGGACTTTACAAGTAGAAAGACAAGACATATTTGCTAATAACCATGACCTGTGGAAACAAGTTCCATAGTCAGAGGACCAGAGTTCCCTGGGGGGTTAGAGGAACATAGACACCTGAGGGGCTCTTTCTGGCTGGATGGAGATGGGCTTTGACGTGGAAGATCTTAGGCTGGGGTACTTGCTGGAGAAGTAGTATTTTTGCAGATGGGGTGGGAGGGAGACAGTTATTCCATGAAGGAAGCACAAGAGAGTAATTATAAAGGGAACAGAGGTGGGAAGGCACAGTACACTTTTCTGGGTACCATGTGTACAGAGTGAGAGAGTGTGAAAAGGCTGGAGAGGTGAGATGAGCCAAATACTGTAGAACTGGAAGCCCGGCTGGGAAGCCGTTACATATTGTGCAAGCAGTGGAGGAACGCTAAATGTCTGGAGAGTTTCTAGGATTGTTTCTACAAAGGGGAAAACATGTTGCTCTTTTTCAGTGGTGTAGTCACTTAGTTCAGTGACACCCTGAAACAAGAAAGGCCCTCTCACCACTTGCCCAGGTCCATGTGTGCCTGGCCTCAAAGACAGACAGAATTGAGATGTGATTTTGCTCAAAGTGAGCATCCAGAAAGGAAGAACTGGCCTTCCAGAGCCTAGGAGACTTTTTTTTTTTTGAGACGAAGTCTCACATTGTTGCCAGGCTGGAGTGCAGTGGCACGATCTCGGCTCACTGCAATCTTCGCCTCCCAGGTTCAAGCGATTCTCCTGCCCCAGCTTCCCAAGTAGCTGGCACTACAGGCATGCGCCACCATGCTCCGCTAATTTTTTGTACTTTTAGTAGAGACGGGGTTTCACCATGTTAGCTAGGATGGTCTCGATCTCCAGACCTTATGATCTGCCCACCTCGGCCTCCCAAAGTGCTAGGATTACAGGCATGGTGGCCTGAGACTTTTAAATGTTACATAAACACTCTAACACTTTCTTCTTCCAATTTCCTTTCTCCTCTTTGGGGTCTTTTCAACCCAGCACTTGAGCATCAGTTAAGAGAAAGCAGGAAATGTTGGCCCAGATCCTGGCTGTAGTCGGTCCTTCAGATCAGCTCTGAAGTCATCCGGCAAGCACTTAAGCTCTGGCCGAGGTAACTACAGCTGCTTCTGCCCACTCCATACCTGCATTGTTGCTCATTGCTCAGTGAAACTTTCAAGCACCCTTAGAGAGGATGAAATGGAAAAACAAATTGTGCCATGAGAGGGGCTCAGCTTGAACTGAAGCTAAACTTGAGCTTCAAATAGAACTTGGAAGGTCTGTGGAGCCAGTGGAGGAGGCATCTCCATATCTACCTGAGGGGCTGAGGAGCCCCCTAGGAGGAAGTCACCCTGGGAGAGGACAGCAAGCCGGCACACAGGCTGAGTCAAGGGCGAAGACATAGAGAAATGATTCAAAATGTTCCCGAGTCATTGAACACGAGCCTGTAATAAAGGATTATATAAAGCAGATGGAATGGTTTCGCTTGCATTTGTGTGAAAAGCAGCAGCAGAGAGGTCTCTTTGGTGTGAATAGTGACAAGGTTTCTCCCTACAAAGCGCGCCAGCAAGAGCAGAGAAAAATGCCAGGCCTCTCAGATTGTCAAGCAAATAACTTTCCAGGGTAGATGTGGGTACCTCAGGACTCTTTTGACCATTTGAAAGGAGTCTAAATGGGGCTGAATTCCCCAGTGAGCAGAGGAAGGCAATCCAGGTGAACCCTGCTGTATAGCATAGGGGTGACCCCACATTTAGCCTTAGGTCGGGGTTCTCATGGGAAAAAACTTTGTGCCTATTTGATCCCATTGTTTTTCAGCAAACACACCGCCTTCTCCTACCCTTTGCAACCCCTTCTCTACCTGACCTCATTCATTCTGGATGGCACTCCCCAAAAAATCTGAAAGGAAGCTTACCTGTTATATAACTTTTTAAAATGTGCTTTACATCTTGCATTAGCAAGATAAGCTCCAGCAGAAATAAGAATATCTGAAGTTAAGGGTTCAGTTTAAATCATTCGCTTTAGCACTCAAAGTATTTTTTCTCCCCGATTCCTAATTCTCTCCCTTAGAGACATCTGAAGATTATCCTTCTGTTTCTCCAAGCAATGGGATTATTTGACGTCCTTCTGGCTTTTCCTGTCTCTTGTCACTAAAACTTTCCAACTGTTTTATGTGCCCTGTGATTAGTGATGATTAACGAGGAGAGTTTTTACAAATATGAGCAGCTTGGCCCATTTGGATTTAATGCTCAGAATCCTGGGAAGGTTTTTTTTTTTACCAATTACCCCAGGGATAATTAGATGATCACTAATCTTTGTGCCAGTCCCAGGAGATCACAAAGATTGTCTTCGTAATTTTCAGCAATAGTAAGAAAGAGTTCTCTGTGCACATGATGGAGAAAACAGATGACTGTATGGGGGAGGGAATGCACAGATCTCCTCAATACGATGTTCTAAGAATATTTAGCACCAGTGCAGTCAATGTGTCACTTCTCAGATGCTATTATTCCAAGGAGGTCAATAAGACTTAACAGTTTGAGCTCTGCCCTAGCTTGACAGCTCGTTCCCTCTTTGTGATTTGCTCAGCTCTGTAGGATTCTGTTGTTCAAAGGCCTGCCATTCGCATCGATGCTGAGGTCCAGAAAGAGAAATTAGTTTGTCTCAGGTCACACAGCCCCCCAGGACAGAGCCTGGAGAAAAATGTACTTCCCACCAAATCCTCCTTCAGTCCCATTACCCAACTAGACGGAGAGCTCCTTAAGGACGTGTAATATGATCACTAACTCCATTTACATATGTTTAATGAGCACCCACTTCGTGCCAGGCGCTGTGCTAGATGCTAGGGACACAAGAAAGGCAGAGCCCTGCTGTCACACAACTAACATTATAGGAGAGGATCGAAAAAAAGAAAAGAAGAATGTGTACAATTACAAAACGTGGTATTACAACAAAAATCTTCTAGGGGGCCAAAAGGAGAACCACATGAAGCAGGACCCACTCTGGAAAGACAAGTGCAGAGCTAACAATTAAGTCGAAACTTACAGCATGAGAAGGAGCCACTTGTTTGAAGAATTGATGAATCCAGGAAGAGGGGAGAGCGTGAGGAAATCTGAGCTGGGAGGGGGTTAGGGTGTCACGTTCCCAGAGTGGAAACAAGGCCAGTGTGGCCGTAGCATAGGGAGCAAAGGTGAGGACAGCAGAAGGACACAGAGTAGGACCAGCCCATGCTGGGATAAATGAGTTGAATGTTATTATACATGCAATGGGAAGCCATATAAAGGCCTAGCAGAAGGGTGACATGATCATATACATTATATATTTATATTTATTATCTATACCTACATTATTGCTGTGTTGAATATGGACCATAGGAGGAAAGAAAGGAAACCAGGAGGGCAGGGGTTTTGCAGGACTCCTCTCAGAAAGGTCTTCTAAGACTAAGGTGGTGGGGGTGGAGGCAAAGCAAGACGGAATTAAGCTGTGTGGCCAATGCAGGAGGGGTGAACTGTAATGAAGAAAAAAAAGGCATCACCCCAGCCCACATAATTTTTGACTCCAATGACTAAGTAGATGGTGGTACCATTTATGGAGTGAGGGACAGAGGGCATGGGGACAGGTTTTAAAGAACCCAGGGTAGAGAGAGACACGTCAGGTGGCATATGTATAATTGAGTGAAAATCTCAAGGGATGTGCATCTGAGACTCAGAGGAGAGATCTGGCCAGAGACACACTTTGGGGACTCTTCTGAAAGACGATACTTAGGCTTAGAAAAAGGGAGGATGCCACCTTAGAAAACAGTGAGGAGAAAAAACGAGATCCAGGGCCAAACCCCAAGAAATTCCCCAACCTCAGAGGTCAAGTACAGAAGATGGCAAGTGTGACAGAGGAGGAGCAGCTGGTGAGGTAGGAGGAAAACCAAGGTAGACCAAAAGCCCACAGAGCAGAAAGTTTCTGGAGGGAGAGCGTGGCCAGCCACGTGGGGTGCTATGGAGGCCCCCTGCAGGAGGAGATGGGGATTGCTGGAGACTGACTCGTGTTTTAGGAGCGTGGTTAAAGGCAGAAACCAGAGTGGAGCTGCTGATGAGTGAAGACGACCTCAGTAGAGAAGCTTTTCAAGAAGTTTGGTTATGTTGGGGAGCAGAGAAATAGGGTGCTAACTAGAGGAGAAGGTGGCTCCCAGTGAGGCCATTTCAAGGTTAGGAACCTGGCACACGTGTGTGTGTTGTTGAGAGCAATTGTGCAGATAGAGATTAATGATGAAGAAGAGAAAGGAGCTAACAGAAAAACTGAGTTCTTGAGAAGGAGGGAGGGAAAGAGGCCCAGAGCCCTCACTGATGGACATCCCTTGGTAGAAGGAGGGACGCTTCCTTCTTTGCAACCACCTGGAAGAGTGAGGGGTCGGTCCCAAAACAGGTGGGTATTTAGGATGGCAGAGAGGAGGGGGTGGTTCCGCTCTGGGTATCTGCGTTCTCAGGGACATTCAAAGTGGGCATCTTGGAAGAGAAGGACAACAGAAGAGAAAGCTTGGACAGTTTAGGAAGAGTGTCTGAGGTGCAGCGTTCCTCTCGGGACATAAAAGCCATTTTAAGATTTTGCATTTAAAGTAAATCCAGGCCGGGCATGGTGGCTCACACCTGTAATCCTAACACTTTGGGAGGCTAAGGCAGACAGATCACCTGAGGTCAGGAGTTCAAGACCAGCCTGGCCAACATGATGAAACCCCGTCTCTACTAAAATACAAAAAATTAACCAGGAGTGGTGGCAGGCAGCTGTAGTCCCAGCTACTTGGGAGGCTGAGGCAGGGACAATCACTTGAACCTGGGAGGCAGAGCTGCAGTGAGCCAAGATCATGACACTGCACTCCAGCCTGAGCAACAGAGTGAGACTGTGTCTCAAAAAGTAAATAAATAAAGTGAATCCAGGCAGCCATGAGGTGTCACACTCTCCAGCCATGCCTAGCAGTCCAGTGTGGGGACCATGAGGTTAATTTTATGTGTCAAGTTGACTGGCCCACGGGCCCAGATATTTGGTCAAATATTATTCTGGATGTTTCTGTGAGGATGCTTATTTTTTGGATGAAATTAACATTTAAATTGGTGGACTTTGAGTAAAGCAGATTGCCCCCCTTCCTAAGGGTAGGTCTCGTTCAATCAGTTGAAGAACTGAATAAAGCAAAGACTGACCTTCCCTGGGCAAGAAGGAATTCTGCCACAAGATGACCTTAGGAATTAAACTGCAACATCAGCTCTCCCCTCGGTTCTTGATGGCCTCCCTGCCAACTTTCGACGTGTCGGTTTCCATAATTGCCTGAGCCAATCCCTTAAAATCTCTCTCTACATGCGCACACGCGCACACACACACACACGCACCCCTATCTATCATATTTGAGGGGCTGAAGAGACGAGAACTCAGTGCACGTGATGAGAACAGACAATCCTCTTTAGTCCTCTGAGCCCTGCCCTGCCCTTGTTCACTGGATACACTCTCTGGATTCACAAGGACCATGACTTGCTATGAGGGGAACACTGGACTGGAAACTCTAAAGCCAGTCCCAAATCACATCCGGGCACTGAGCAGAGGATGGACTAATTTCTCTCCACCAATGACATTCCTTCCACCGAGAAGGACTTTCTCCCTTATCCTCAGGCGGTGTCGTCCCAATCTCTCGCAAGTCCTGTTCTAGGGGTTTTGTGGCTCTCTGGAAAGGACAGGAGGATACAAAATGTCAAAAGCAACTCTTCCTAAGGTTCATTTGTATGGTTCCCATGTTCAAGAAGGCCACAAATTTGGCCTTTTAATATTATCTGCAAGTGGGGTCTGCACAACATAACATCAAAGTGTTGAGGAAAGGTGACCAGTGAGAACAGTAAATCACCCTTAAATCCTATTATCAAACCACAAAATCTGCTCAGTCCTTCTTCTGATCACCTCCTATCCATTCTATTTGTGAAGAAATCCCCCACCCTAAATAGTACAAGGTAGCCTGTAATCCCAACACTTTGGGAGGCCGAGGCAGACAGATCACCTGAGGTCAGGATCACACAGCACCCGACACTGAACCCATGAGCCTGGCAGCAATATAATCATCACACAGACTCAGAGTCTGGGAAAGGCGGGCACTGCGTGGGGCAGGACCACACAGGTTCGTGCTCAGAAACGCAGGGAACACCCTGAGTCCATGGGAGGCAGGCCTTGTAGTGAGGGTCAGGTGACCATTGGTTCCCACTGGAAGATGTGGTTGTTTTGTTTGAGTAACTCTTCCAGGTTGAGGACCAGGTGGGTGCAGCTGAGAGGGGAATTATCTGGATGGGCACCTTTCCCCTCTTGTGGGGGTATATGTTTGTTGACAACTGAGAAACTCAAGTGAGGTCTTTGGGGCCCTGTAAGACTCAAAGATGTCAAGGCAGCACCTGAAATTTCATGCCTTACAATTCCAAAGCTCTGAATTCATATTTTTTAATGTTGTGATTATCTTGTGAAGAGCAATTTTATAGCAAAATATGTTGTATGCGCTAAAGAAATTAATATGGGAAATGTGATTTTTCTTAAAATACACCAAAGTTACTTTTTTAAAATTCTATCCATATGTCATAGTCAGCTTGGGCTGCTGTAACAAAATATCATAGTCTGGGGGGCTTCGGCAACAGACATTTATTTTCTCACAGTTCTGAAGGTTGGGAAGGCTGAGACCAGGGGGCCAGCTTGGTTAGGTTCTGGTAAGGGACTTCTTCCTGGCTTACAAATGCTGCCTTCTGTGTCCTCACACAAGAGATGGGGAGGGAGACAGGAAGAGAGAAGGGGAAAGAGAGAAGGAGAGAGAAGGAAACAGAGGAATGAGAGAGAGAGAGAGAGAGAAGAGAAAGAGAGCTCTGCTATCTTTTCTTATAAGGACAATAATCCCATCATGAAAGCCTCATCCTCATGACCTCATCTAAATCTAATTATCTTCCAAAATCCTCATCTCTAAAATCTATCACGTAGGGCATTAGTTCTTCTGCATATGAATTTTGGGAGGACATAATTTAACCCATAGCACCTGACAGTGGGATCCTTCTCAATAAAAAGAACAAACTACTCTTACACACAACCGTGTGGATGAATCTCAAAAGCTACATCAGAGAAGCTACACCAAAACTACATATTTGGTGATTCAATTTATACAACATTCTACAAAAGTCAAAACTATTGGGACAGAAAGTTAATCTGCAGCTGCCAGGGTTAGATGTCGGGCAAGAAAATTGCCCACAAAGGGGCATGAGGAAATTTTTTGGAGTAATGAAACCATTCTGTGTCCTGGACCATAGTTATGGGTACACCACCACAGGCATTTGTCAAAACTTATCTAACTATACACTTTAAAAGAGTGAATTTTATTGTCTGTGATTTATTCCTCAATAAACCTGCCATACACACACACACAAAAAAATCGCCTTCTACTTGAATAATGCTTCATAGTTAACCATGCACCTTTCTCATCCATTATGCTGTTGATTTTCACAACTCGGTGAAGTAGGAAAAGTGGTTTTATTGTCTCCATAGGAAACAGGGCTTTGGGAAGTTAGTGACTACTGAGCTCATTCAGCCTGAAGGAGAACCATTTCTTCCAAGTCCTAAACAAAAGCTCTTCCTTCTCTGCCTAGAAAATCTGTTTGGGTCAAGAAGATGTCAAGGCAGCTCCCATCACCCACTTTGGGTTGTCCCCTGGGATATGTGCTTTCCACTCACTCTTTAATTTTCTTCTGACAGCTAAGCTATAATGGAAGTATCATTATCCCAGTTTACAGATTAGAAGAGAGAAGGATTAATTATTTGGCCTGAGATCAAATGTCAAGACAGTGACAGTATCATGATTTTAACCCAGATCTGAATGGGTAGATAATCCTGTGCCTACCATGACCAAGCCCTGTGCTTCTCAAAACTTAACTTTAGTTCCAAATAAGACCCCACAAAATAAAAAATCTAGAACAATTATGGGAAATAAAACAATCATGAGCTTCTTCCATTGGGCAGAGTGAGCGAAACAGTGCTAACCAGTCTTTTAGGTGTCTTTTTAAGCCATCAGGTGTTAAAAGTCTTCAAATTCACCTGTGTGCACATTGGTAGGTTTTTAAAAAGTCTTCAAATTCCGCAGACACTTCCTGAAAGACTCTATGTCCAGCAAATTAGCCACCTTTCTTGACACCCTGTCTGTCTCACCAAGACCTTCCATTTTGCCAACTGTGTTGCCCAAAGCACAGTCCTGAATCACCTGCAGTCTCACCTGGAGAATCGAAAGGTAAGGATGCCAGGCAGGACCAAGAGGTGCTTGGGAACAGCAGAGGGGCCCAACAGTGTGTGTCAGAGGTTCTTCTGCAACTGTCCCAAGTAACCCCACAGGCCAGGGTGGAGCGTCTTGCTGTCCCTACTGGTGGGGCCATCTGTAAGAACCTTTTTATTGGAAAAAGCAGGTCATGATTTGCCCTTGTCATCTGGGCAACTGCAGGCTTTACCCACACCTCCATGGTACCCCCAAGTCCTGAACATTCAATTAAGCAGACTCTGCTTTGCAGATGGAAGGGCAGATGACAGAAGTTTCCCCTTCCTCATGCATACCTCAGTTCTTGCATTAGGAAAAAAGGGAAAAAAGCAAAGTTTTTTGAGTGTCTCCTGTGTGCCAGGAACTGTGCTATGAATCTCCTGTGTCATATTATTAATTGTCAGCATCCATGGAACATTTTCTGTAGACCAGGAATCGTGCTATTCATTTTTCTATACATTGTATTATTTAATATACTCAACAACCTATTTCATAAGTACCATTACTATCTCCACTTCACAGGTACAGAAGTTGAAGTTCATAACATTTGGGCAATGTGCCTAAGGTCACACAGCTACCACATAAGAGAGAGATTTCAAACCCAGGGCTGCTGACCCCAAAGACTCAATTATTTACATTACACCCTATCTCCTAGGATGCTTAACCCCCTACAATCTAGTCTTTCTGTTCCCAGAATTAGCCCTAAGTCCCCATCTAACTTAAGGACAGAGGTGAGTATTTCTAAGAAATTAGCATGTTTCCCCTAGAAACGGCTCTGTGAAGTCAACAAATACTTCATAAACACTTTCTGAGCTTCCCACTACACCCAAGTCGCTGATAGATGCTTCCTGCTGTGGTTTAATATAACTCATGTTGAACTTTCATTGCCATTTTAACAGTATTAAGAGGTGAGACCTTTAAGAGGTAATTAGGCTATGAGGGCTCCACCTTCACAGGTGGGATTGGTGCTGTTATAAAAGGGCAAGTTTAGCCTCCTCTTGTTCTCTCGCTCTCTCTTTGCCTTTCCACCATGTGATGCCCTCCCACCATGTTCTGATGCAGCAAGAAGGTCCTTGCAAGATGCTGTCCCCTTCATCTTGGACTTTCCAGCCTCCAGAACTATAAGAAATAAATTTCTGTTTGTCATAGATTGCCCAGTCTGTGATATTCTGTTACAGCAGTGCAAAACTGCTAAGACACTTCCACATGATGTCACCTAAGAGATTATGTAGAAATTTGGGAGCAGCAAATGCTTGGCTCAAGACTTCCCTCTCCACATTTAGCAGACATCCCTAATCAATCAGGACACTCACTCTTGTTGAGTCTAAATACATTCTCAGAGTCCTTCTCAACACAGAGCTCAAGGAACCTACCAAAATCAGCTACTGTTAGCCCGTAAGTTGAAGCCTCTTAGACTTTCCTGCTGGAGTCCATAGGCAGAAATGGCAGTGAGATGGCAACAAGAAATAATAAATAGAATATTTCGAGTAGAAGTGCTAGGCTCACATCCTTGTTTTACTATTCCTGTGTGTGAGCAAGTAAATTAAACTCTCTTGGCCCATTTGTCTTCTTCATCTAAATGGCAAATTATAACATGTCACCTATGTCACAGGTCTGTTGGACCCAGAAATTGTTCATGAGAGTGAGAAGAAGGAGACCACAAAACCAAAAGCCTAAAGTAAGGGTACTTGCAAGAGACAAGAAAATTAGAGAACTTAGAAAGTGAGTTTTGCCTTGGAAATAGCCTAAGATTTTCTATATAAGGAGTTGTGTTGGGGGTCAGGATGGCTTCAAGGTCTTACTGCCCTGTGTGACACAACAGAATTTATCACGTGTAACAGTGCTGTCCTCATGGGTAAACATGAGGCTAAGCCGTCACACTAGAGCTACCCAGGCAGGCGAACATGAAAGACACAAGCAGGCTGAGGTGCTGGCTTCCTGGTCAATTCCTGGTGTGATCACACATCAGCTGTGTGATCTTGGGCACGTTCTTTAACTTGAAATTCATGTCCATCCTCTGAGAAGTGAAAAAAAAATTTCTGCTTCATAGTAAAGATTAAATGATATGGTTTCCACACACAATGGGTTTTCAAAACGGGTTTTTGTTGGAGTAGAAAGACACAGGGATTGGCAGGTAGAGATAATGGCACAGACTCAGCCATATGGTAATGGGATGATATAAACAAGCATGGCGATTTTCCATCATGGTACAAGGAGGAGAGGAACTGAGGCCAGGCTTTGTATGTGTCTTGTTCACCGATGTTACCCATGGCAACTGTGGCACATAGTAGGTGCTCTCAAATATTTATGGGTTGGTGGGTGGATTCAGTAACAATCAGGAAAACATTGAAAAGCTTCAAGCGGGAAAGAATGTGATCTGATTGACATTTTTAGAACATTGTCCTACCTGTTTCATGAAGGAAGACAGTGGAGGGACAAGTATGGAAGCAGAAGTCTACTTCGTTTCTCTCCTCCACGACAGAGACCATGTGGCCTGAGCCAGCTGAAGAATCATGGCAGCCAGGAGTCTGAGCCAGCCAGAAGAGTTGGAAGAATGACTGGAGAATGAGATGTTTCAAATTAAGTTTCCAGTTAGGTGCCCTCTCTGGTGATAACAAATGGAGGGCATATCCAAGGCAGGGGCAGCTGAGATTCAGTGTAACGAAACACTGGTTCCGATTAGAAGGTGGAGAAACTGAGAAGCCAGAGGGCTGGATGCATTATCCTTGACCGGCAGTGTCTTATTTCATTCTCACGCAAAGCTGGCACGTCTGCATAACTGTCCTCCTCTTACAGATGATGAAGTAGAGACTCAAAGGTTAAGCGAAAGGTCAAGGACAGGGTAGTCACCGAGGTGGGCTTCAACCCAGGGAGGTCAGGCTTTACAATGACCATGGCCTTTCTCCTGTTTGCCTGCTGCCCATTGACTCAACTATAATCTTCACTCCTTTAACTTCACTGCACTGAGATAACATCTCACAGCTTGCATTCCTCTCATTTTTTTTTCTGCAGTGTCTGCACTAAGTACTCCCCATGGAAGGTAAAAGATGTGGGAGGGAAGCAGAATTACAAACATACAAAGTCACAAAAGGGACAAGTGAGGGCTACAACCCAGCAAGCTACTGCCTTTGGCTGCTCCTAGAGGGGAGCCATTGTTACTCTCCAAATTGCAGGGGTGTGCCCTCTCTACCTGACACCACATCCTGCAAAACAAAGCAAACACTTGATGTTACTAAAGTATCCATCATTTTCCAAATATGCTGCTAACTGGTATATCTGGACCATAAATGCTGTACAAGCACCTGGCAAACAGGTCTATTTTTTTGTCACCATTTCATTTCTTATACATCATTACCTATTCAGACCATTTAGAGACAACTGTTTGAGAAATAAGAGTGTAGCTCAGAGCTAGCAGTAGTCGCTCTCACATCATGTTTTTTGGAAGATTTGCCACAGTGACGGTGGAAATAATGGGGGGTACATATTTATTATCCTCAGATCTGCTCACATACCAGTCCAGCCTGCCTGATCAACCTTTGCCCGATTTGGAACTTTATGGGCTTTATTTGAGCCTCACTGTGGCCATTGGGCATCTCGCTATGAATCAGGGATTTAAAGCTTCATGACAGGATATGCAATCACTCCCTTAGCCAGCCAGCTCTGCCTGAAGACTGCATTGTAAAACTCATCCAACACTGCTGGGCTAGAAGGTCCAACAGCAGAGAAATTGTGCCCATCTTCATTTATGTAAAGAGATGCTGCCTGGTCCAAGCTCCGTCACCGAGATGCCAGTGTAATCTGGCTGCAATCAGGAGAGGTTTCAGAGGCATAGCCTAGTTTAGGGAAGAGCATCTAGGGAGAGGTTAATTTCTCAAATAAGTTAATGTTGAAATTCCAGGTTTGGTTTCTTTACATCCTAATAGAGGGAATTTCTGCTTCGATAAATGTGGATCATTACACTGCAGACTGAACATCCTGCTGAAAACAACTAGAGCAACTGAAGAAAAGATGTATAAAATATCTGTGTGAAGGCATCAGAGAGCTGCTGAGGCAGCAAGGACTTGAGGGACCAAGAGCAGAGGGAAGAGATGCACAAAGGAGAGCCATCTTGAGTAGCCATCAAGACTACTTCTTGCTCAAGGCATTGGCCAATTATAGTGCAATGACTGGAGACTGAAAGACTGAACAAAATTTAGGCATATTAAGGGCTTCAAAGGACAAAAGTTGGAGTTCAGAGCTCATTGAGAAGAAAAGGCTCTGGTGAGCAACCCAAGCTTTTCCTTGAGATCTCCACGGAGCTCCCTATTAGGAGTCGGGTGAACTTGATACAGATCAGGCTCAAAGAGACTGAAGCCCATCTTCAATTCAGCCCAGTCCCCAAAGCACTCCATGCAGCCACTACCAACCAATCGGAGCTGGCACACAAGGTATAACTTTGCATATCCTAGAAAGGAGCTCAGACTTTAGAATTCGAAAAACCTGTACATTCTACCAAGGACTATTGTGTGACTAGGTCCCTTAACCATTCTGGACCTTAGTATCCTTACCTTTAAAACAAAGCTAAGGCAATGTGAGAGAAGTGCCTAGCACCAAGCCAGGCACACACTTGGTGCTCAGAAAATGGAAGCTGCAGTGAGTGAGGAGGGGCAGCATACTGGGAGTCAGGAGACCTGGGCCAGTCCAGCTTCACCGCTACCTGGCTGTGTGATGCTGGACAAATCACGTAGCATCTCTCGGCTCTGATTTGCTGACTTATTAAATCAGGAGGTTGGAATATAAACTCTAGATTCCTTCACTACTTTAAATTATCTATTTCTCTGCTATCTATCCTGTAAAGTCATCGATAGACAGACAGACAGAGAATATGTAGACAAATGTACATATATACACACATGCAAATATACACAAATAAATACAAATTTTGATATACAAATATTGTTTATATTTTATATATATGTATATGTGTGTACATGTGTGTGTGTATATGTATATTTTTTTTTTTAAGTTTTGCATCTTCTCAAAACATTTTCATTAAGGGCCTCCTTTATCAAAGGATCTCTAGCAGCAAGAGCATCACATAGCATGGTTGGGGCAGGAAGTTGGGGACAAGGAATATTTCTGCCTACACTTGAAGAGCTTATTCTCCCAGGTACAAAGCCCAGGAACAGGTAGGTTGACCAGGACCTCCCAGGTCATCTCACTCCAGATCTGATGTCTTCCCCCTACACCACAGCTGTCTCTTACCTCAAGTCATAGAGGGCTCAGTGGAAAAAAAAAGAAAGATTGGTAACAAGATCCTAAGAGCCACTCCAGCTAACTTTTGCAACGAAAAGCATTATCCTTGAACCTGTAACTTCTCCCTTAGGAAACGAAGAATGCCCAGCGGCCAGATGCAGTGGCTCACCCCTGTAATCCTAGCACTTTGGGAGGTGAGTAGATCACTTGAGGTCAGGAGTTCAAAGACCAGCCCGTCCAGCATGGTGAGTGAAACCCCATCTCTACTAAAAATACATAAACTAGCCGGCGTAGTGACACATACCTATAATCCCAGCTACTTAGGAGGCTGAGGCAGGAGAATTGCTTGAACCCAGGAGGTGGAGGTTGCACTGAGCTGAGATCACACCACTGCACTCCAGCCTGGGTGACAGAGAAAGCCTCTGTCACCAAAAAAATTAAGAATGTCCAGAGGCTGTTTCTGGGAGTGGGCTTTTACCAGTGCTCCTGTTTGCAATGGTTGAAGGAGACTACGAAGAAGCATCTGGGACTCGGGCCAAGGTCTCCAGGCACCTGAGTCTGGGATTGGCCAGGAGGAAGGACGAGAGCCTTCCCAGCACAGGCCTTTAGGAAAATGCACTGAAAGGATGGGGAACGTGTTGGTAAGTGAAGGGCAGGTCAGGGACTGAGTCACTGCCTCTGGGTGGATTCTGAGAGAAGAGTGAGGCCTGGATGAGTTTTTCCAGAATCCTGGTTTCCTTAGCAGAGTTCTGGGAGAGACACTGAACATCCTTCCTCTGTGTAATAGCTTTGCTGCTACCAGAAGACTCAGTAGTGGTGCATTGATTAAAAATGTGAATTCTGGAGCCAGTTTGCCAAGGTTTGAATCCCAGATCTGCCACTTTCTTTTTTGTTTTTGTGGTGTTTTTCTTTTTTTTATTGTACTTTAGATTCTGGCGTACATGTGCAGATCATGCAGGATTGCTGCATAGGTACATACTTGGCAAGGTGGTATGCTTCCCCTGTCACCTGCAACTGGCATTTCTCCCCATGTTATCCCTCCCAGCCTCCCCACCCCCTGCTGTCCCTCCCTTAGCCCCCACCACCAACCCCAGTGTGTAATGCTCCCCTCTCTGTGTCCATGTGCTCTCATTGTTCAACACCCGCCTGTGAGTGAGAACATGTGGTGTTTGGTTTTCTGTTCTTGTGTCAGTTTGCTGAGAATGATGGTTTCCAGATTCATCCATGTCCCTACAAAGGACATGAACTCATCCTTTTTTATGGCTACATGGTATTCCGTAGTGTATATGTCCCACATTTTCTTTGTCCAGTCTATCATTGATGGGCATTTGGGTTGGTTCCAGGTCTTTGCTATTGTAAACAGTGCCACAATGAACACACGTGTGCATGTGTCTTTTTATAATAGAATGATCTGATTTATA